>WJQU01003309.1:0-27007 GCA_029228625.1 Pseudolycoriella hygida
AATCCAACACTACCTTGGTTCAGGAGGACCGGGTGTCTGTGAAGATTTCCTCACCTTTATAAAAAAATACCAACCTCAGGCTAAAAAAACCTTCAAGTAAGAGACCTACCAACACTTGGTGGTATACGCCTTGACTATTTCCTGGCAGAAACTGGTAGACTTAATGCGTATTAAGACTCACCCACAAGACCAGATGCTTCGCCTTACTTGAAGATGACGAACTATTCGCATCTTCAATATGTGATGACAGTCTCGAGGTTTCTTTTTGTCTCAAAACAACTCAATATCGTTCTAAAGTTATTTATTGAAACTCATGAACCACTCCTTAATTGTACACAAATAAATTATAATTTTATCTGCTCGAAAAGTGTTTCCAAATTTTCCGATGACCTGACCACAGCTTCAATAAATTTCTTCCCTTGTGGTATGTCCACGTTGTTTTCTAACACACATTTAGCTCTCCTCAAGTAACCTTCAGCATTGTACAGCTCTTCATAATCGTACGGTTCATTATTTTCCTTGGCTGCGGTAATCTTTCGCTTTTCGTATTCTACGGTTGCTAGCTGAAGTTCATACAAAATGATGCCGGTGTAGAGAGATAACCGAATGGCATACGGATCAATAACATCGACAATGCTCAGTAATTCATTGCACATGTCAATTTTTCGCTTGAGCATTTCCTCAGATAATTCAGCGGATGAGTAACCGATTTGAGTGCCATACCGCTGAATCAATGAATGTTTCAACGAAAAAATATGAAAATGATTTGGATGCAAAAATTGTTTCAGCTTTTCAATCAGGTCCTCCAATTGTTTAACGGTCGTTTCTCGTTCAAACATTAGCGCATCCACTTCCTCTTCGATGTTGGACAACAAAAATTTCACTTGATTGTTTGCAATGCGCACCGGACACTTATCACAAAACCATTCGGTGTCATCATCGTGGGGGTCTTTCGGCAATAATGTTCCGCCGCATGCGATTTCCTCCTCCGGACCAATGCATTTCAATGCACTGATGTATGTTCCCAATTCGGTAGGATCCGCACATCTGGGACATTTACAGACAAAATATTTGTTTGTCATCAAATGCTCATGTCTCATTTGAGTGCCCCACAGCATGTGCGTGTACATTATCGACAGGTTTTCACCCTTTTTTATATCCCTTCCTGCGATCATTGTGATCTTGTAATGTTTCGTAAAATCGAATGTGTAAAAACAATTCGGCATGCAAGAATGTTCCAGCAAACAGGCTGTTGGGTACAATGCACAAATTTCCACTCCAGTTGGTAGATTTACATTCAACGCATTCACTTCCATTATGCCACAAAGTCGATGCAAGTCCTTCGATTCACAGTTTGGAATTAAATTTCTTCCTTCCGTCTTTAACGATTCAGCGTTTATTTTATCCAAATAGTTCGCTTTCAAATACGAAACTATGCGCTGCTCCGCTTCTCTTAAGGGAAAATAGACAAAGTAAATTAATTTTCAAATGAAACTCATCATTTCACTTACTCAAAATATTTCGTTCCTTTGCGATCTTCCTCATGACTTTCCAGTTCGAGAAGTTGCTTCCATTTCTGTGGATATTTCAACTGAAGCAACACACATCGAAGTGTTAGTAATGCTTCACTGCGATAGTGATCTAACAACGACTTGATGTTGGATTTATCTTGAATCGGCCTGGCAGTTCGTAACACAGCACATTCCAATCCATGAAATTGAGGATTTTCAAGACCTTCACAAGTCGGGGAGCATATAGGCCAGTTGCATCTGAAACAAATATTTAAGTAAAATTATGGAAACACAATGGGAGGCCATCTCGACTCTCTTCACATCAACTCTCTGAATCGACGCTGGAAAACATATTCTACCCTCAACCCTTAGCTTCTTTCCCTTGGGTTGTCGTTCTCAAAGCCGTAGCTAATAAAACGTTGTCATGGGTATAGGAAAGAAGCGATAGAGTGTAGTCAAAGCAGTTAATTTTGGACCCAAATCATCGGTGTATCATAGGTGAGTCACGATGATCTACCGATGAATCGCCGATGATTCACAGAGTAATCACCGATGATTCACAGGGGAATCACCGATGATTCACTGGCGAATCACCGATGATATACTGGGGAATCACCGATGATTCACTGGGGAATCACCGATGATCCACTGGGGAATCATCGATGATTCACTGGGGAACCACCGACGATTCACTGGAGAATCACCGATGATTTACCGGGAAATCGCCGATGATTCACTGGGTAATCACCAATTATTCAGCGGGAAGTTACAAATGATTCACCGGGGAAACAACGATGATTCACCGAGTAATCACTGATGATTCCCCGGTGAATCAGCTATGATTGTCCGGTGAGTGGTACACAGACAGACGAATGGACGGACAGTATGGGTGAACACATAAAATAGCTATCGCTAGTTAATAAGGGGCTAAGCTCGGCCTTATCTGAAACATCAGATGCTCACCCTGGGTCATAGTGCCGGAGAGGGTTGCAAAAAATTCCCCCAAATTATCTATCGGTTGCACATGGTGCCGTCTTAATTATATAACTTCTGAGGAATTTGAGTTCCCCTAATTTCTGTTGAAACGAGATGTCTGCTTCATCCCATAACAAACCTAAACACTCCCTCCTCAATTCTACGGAGATATGCGATCTTCCATAAAATTTCGCCTCGTTGTTTTGTTGTATCCAGTAATTATAGTGGGAAATTATACTTTTTCATTCACGAGTCGTCGCTCCTGGGGGGATTTATCAGAGCCTCATATGTGGAAACGTAAAATCTTTCAATGGGTATTAAGATCTAGGAGAAGACCAGAGAAGAATTTCTAAATGAAATTCGCTGTACTTTGACAGAAGCTGATGCCGCAGATCATATTTCACTGTATTCAAATTGTCTATTCTTTGACAGAAGCACTAAATACGTTTATTGCCTCATGGCTAATTACTTGAGGGTTATTTTGTTTATTGAAACCCTCTAAAAACTGTCGAACAGTCGTTTTGTACACTTTCTTACATTTAAATGTAGAACAAACTTACTTAGGGCATCCCAAATCGCCAATTCTCACTGGTCGAAAACAACCAACGCAGGGGAAAATAGGTTCTTGTCTTTCATAGTCATCCATGCACCATTTTGGACCAGCTATTAACGGCGCTTCTGTAAATATAACACTCTTGGCCTTAATATCACGAGATGCACGCACATAGCGACCCAATTCGTCGGAGTGTGCTATTTCCAATGGGCGACATTCCAATTTATGAGTTTTCCAATCTTTCTTTTGATGTTCAATGCCACAATACGAAACGCATTTGCATGCCGTGCACTTCAATTTACATTCGGCATCACAAACCGCACATTTTCCACTAGTTTCCATGAAAATTGATTCGATTTTCAATATTTGAATGCTGAAATGTTTAGTGAACTTTCACACCCACTTTTTCGCGAAGAAAAATTGATTTGAAATGATTGAAAATGTGTGCGGACACGATCTTACTTTACGAATGACTAAAATGAAAATTGTGAAAGGTGCGGGATCTCACATTTTCTCTGTCGAAAATAATTTACTCAGAATTTTCCATTCGTGTGTGAGTCAGTGTTGAAGGAATGAGAAGAATCATTCTGTTGAGTTGAAATCGATATCTCTAGATGTGACCCATGAGTATGTGTGTTGAGTCAATGAAAATTTCTAATCGAAAATGTCTCCTACAGAACTGTTTTACTTTGTCAATAAAATCGAAAAGAAAGCATTGTTTATAGCGTGTGTTTATAAATAGTAATAGTAACGAAACCGTTCATTGCCTTCGTATTGCATATCTCGCCGAAAGCACGTGTAGAAAGATATTTTCTTGGAAATAAGCCAACTGTTATTCGATTAAGTTCATCGTTTATGCATTTCTCTTAGATGGAGCTCCAATGAAAGCGATTTAAATTTAAGTCTTTGTTTGAAGCTTTTCACTCTCAGGGCTAAGGAATGAGAAGAATCATAAAATCGTTTGCATACGAACAGGACCGAACTGGCTACTAAATGGCCCATCGGGCGATACTCTGAACAAGCATCAGCGAGAGGTTTTTTGCCCATGTTTTTATCTGACAAGACTTAAACAGTTGGGGGATAAACTCTTAAGTGCTATAACGTCGTCTTATACAGAATTTGTTAGATACTTAATGAATAATGCTATCAGCGCCGCAGGTGAAATTTTTTGGCGAACGGTCTTTCGCGTGTGGAAAAAATATTTTTTTTCAGGTATGGAAATTCGATTTCCCAATTTTCTAAATTTTCCGATTTTGGTAACCAAACCTCCCGATTTCGAAGATAGTGTTACCTGTATGTACCATATCCTCGTTTAGTTGCGTTTTCAGGTATTCAGCGCAAAGGACAACCGAATAGTTATTTGGATCACAAGGGATGAAAGTATAAAAATTCAACCCTGTGCGAGAGAAAGTGGGCAGTCGAAATTTTTGAGGCGAATGGCCCTTTGTAGACAAGATGTTCGATAGAAAATGGGACGATCGAAGCTCCACAGGCGAAATTTTTGAATCGAATATCCTTTCGTAGAAAAGATGTTCAATAGAAAATGGGATGATTTTTTAGGCGAATGGCCCTTCGAAGACAAGATGTTCGATAGAAAATGGAATGGTAAAAGCGGCGCAGGCGAAATTTTTGAAGCGGGTGGCCCTTCGCAGACAAGATGTTCAATAGAAAATGGAATGATTAAAGCGCCGCGGGCAAAGTTTTTAAGACAAATGACCCTGTAGGAATGGTCCTTCATGTCATGCTTGCTGTTTAATTTATACATCCACGATCTGCCAGCATCAAAGTCCAGAAAATTTCTTTATGCTGACGACAAAGCGTAAACTTCGTTCGATACTGCAAAACTGGCGCTTAGTCCCTAGTACTGAGAAAACAGTTTCGTCGTGTTTTCATCTAACGAACCAGGCAGCGAATGTCAAACTTAAGGTAACTTTCAACGGTGTTACTCTGAGACATGAACCGGAGCCGGTATATTTAGGAGTCAAGTTAGAACGTTCACTTACGCATATGGAAAAACTCAAGCCTAAAATCGCCACGAGAAACAACCTTCTACAAAAGCTGGCACACATTTCATGGGGTGCAACTGCTTCATGCCTAACAACAACCGCATTGGCGTTGGTATACTCGGCGGCAGAATATTCCTGCTCAACATGGCCGAACAGCGCTGCTGTTTCGAAAGTGGATACCGAACTTAATCGAACGATGCGAATTATTTCAGGGACTGTCAAGTCTACTCCGTTGAAATGACTCCCAGTATTAACTAATATAGCACCACCGCAAATCAGACGCCAACTTGCGCTGCTTTCGCTGTACCGGAAGACATCCAGCGATCGTCGAATACCGTTGTACTCTGATTTACTGGTAGATATACCAAATTTTCTTCGGAGAAAAATTTTTTTGGAGAAAATTTTTTTTTGGAGAAAAATTTTTTTTGGAGAAAAATTTTTTTTGAAGAACAGTTTTTTTCGGAGAAAATTTTTTGGAGAAAGTTGTTTTTCGGAAGAAAATTTTTTTAAGGAAGAAATTTTTTTTTTGGAGAAATTTTTTTAAAGAAATTTTTTTTGAAAAAAATTTTTTTCGAAGAAAATTTTTTTGAGGAAATTTTTCTCAAGGAACAATTTTTTGGAAAAAAAATTTGTGTAGAAAAATTTTTTTCGAAGAAAATTTTTTTTGGAGAAAAACTTTTTTCGAAGAAAATTATTTTTGGAGAAAAACTTTTTTCGGAGGAAATTTTTTTTGGAGATATCGGTGGAGTGTTGCCTCGTTTTATGTTAGTACCAATGGTACTGCTGTAAGTGAATATTCGCGCGAATTATTTAAATGCATAAAATTGAAATTTAAAAAATATGAACATTTTCAAGATATGTTTATCTTAAAATCACGCTCATTTTATCGAAATGAGATGGAAATCAAAAACGTATTTTGTCGGCGAAAATACAGCAGCGACCGACGACGGAGCACTGACTGTTTGGTGGTCGAGGCGCGGCGACGCGACCGACGCGACGACGTCGTTTTGTGAAATGATCAAAATTTTGTTTGGACAATCTCTGCTCTTTTTAGTTTTTCGTTTGCGTACACACTCTTACTTGGTAGGGAAATTTCTGAATCCTCTCATTCGCCTTTCTCAAATGTATTAATTGTTCACTTGACATTCAAGGGAGCGGTTCTGGCATCTGGATCTGTTGATGGAACCATTGTTCTTTGGGATGTCAATGATGGTAGCAAAATGAATGTATTGTCACAGGAAAATGGCGAAGCAGTCCGACAATGTGCGTTCAGGTAACACACTTTTGCAATCAAATGAGTATGAATAATAACAAAACTCTCATTCAAGTCCGGATGGATCTACAATAATTTCGAGTGATGACACCGGCACTGTGTGCGTTTGGGGACAAAATAAAAATATTATTAGGTGCGAAAAAGATACAACTTTCAAATTTTTTCTCATTTTTCAAACAAATTCAGATTAATTCGTTGCCATGAAGAATCTGTACACGCTCTTAGCTTCTCACCCGATTCAAATATTTTATTAACTGGATGCACATTGGGAAACTTGCGGTTACATTACGCGGACGTGGCCAACGAAACTTTGTCAACAATAACTGGTTTGTACAAGATTTAACATAGGTTTTAATGTTTATTCTAAATTTTCGTTTCAGATCCATCGTGTTCAATAGACAGTGCACATGATTTAGGGGTTTTGTCAGCAGACTTTTGTAAATTCATTCACATTGATCGTAAGTTTCTAAGATCTGCGCCAACCACATTTTTAGAAAGCTTTAACATCCCGTGTCGTTTATTAGCTTTCCACTTAAAAAAATCAAAGAAAGCTTGAAGCTCTTTTAGACCTGCGCTCCCTTCCACTCTTTCGTGAACTAATTGAAATTTTTATTTAAATCAGCGTCTGATAACAAAACGTCAATATACACAGTAGCCACTTGTGGAACGGATCATTTAATTAAAATTTGGAGAATATTCTGTTTGATTGACGCCGTGCCCTCTAGTAGTAAGACTCGGCTAGTACCATCGGCTCCTCAGGTGAATATTTCTGTTACCTCGTCATGAATTTTAACGATTTTCTACGTATTAGGAACATGAATGCGGAAACTCTGTAATTCTTAGCACTGAAACAATGAACGCTGAATGTGTTATGGTAATACCTGCTCATGGAAGCTCTGTAAACTGCGTTAAGTCAGTTGTCTAAATCTAAGTTTTCATGAACAATCATAAATTCCCTTCCCTCAGGTACAATCGACTCGGCACAATGCTTGTATCGGGTGGCTTGGACAAGACCTTAAAATTGTGGGACATTCAAGGGAACTGTTTGAAGACACTGGCTGAACATTCTCGATACGTTAACACGGTGTCTTGGAATAGCGATTCTACAATAATTGCGTCTGGTTCGAATGATCGTACTGTCATCATATGGGATCTAACAGGCAAACATTCATTGGATGCGAACATGGTGGAAGCGAGTTCAGCTTTGTTCAATTTGGCATCAAATCATGTCGATATTCCGTTAGAATTTATTTGTCCAATAACGCATGAACTGATGAGGCAGCCTGTTGTGGCTTCAGGTATGTTGTATGAAAGCTTCGGTGTATAACTTTGTGCGTATTTCTAAACAAGAAATAGAAAATTTAAATCAGTTACCCTTCCCACCATTCCCCCCATTGACACGAACACATGCCTCTGACACAATGATCTTGATCTTTGTCAGAGCCGTGATTAAAATCTCTTTTGTTCTTAATATGGTCATCCCACTGCTCCTTAAAGTCAAATTTTAACGTTACATGAAGCAGTCATCATTGTGCACATCAGTTTGTTGCTTGGAAAGGTGTAAAATATTTAAAATCTTGCACTAGTGCTACCTATAAGCTTTATATTATTGTAATGTATAGGTGGTCTTCTATCATTTCCCTTTGCCTGAGTGCCTCTCAGGGGTTATCCGTAAGTTTTCTTAAACAGTTCAAATTCCCTAGCTAACTTGCCAGGTTCTCTGAGTGTTACTAGAGGGAATCTCCACCTATTCCTGGTTGAGAGGAGAAATAGGTGCAAGGTTCAGAGGGGAATAGGTGTAGAGTTGAAAGCTGGAATAGGTGGAGAATTGAGACGGGGAATAGATGGAGGGTTAAGACGGGGAATAGATGGAGGATTGAGAGGGGAAATAGGTGAAGAGGTGCTTCAACTAGCGTGTGTCAATAATAATTGGACTCGGGCCAGCGATGCCATGGTCATGTTCCAACATCATACACCGCGTCAACATCATTACATGCAAATAAAAGAAAAGTACACAAATTAGTTTAGAAGAAATCACTCGAATAAAATCAAAAATCCGTTTCTTCTCATAACTTCGTCGACTCGTCGATGGCGTGTACATACGCGCAAACACAATAAAAGTCCTCGAAATCCTCGAAATGTAATTCATCGGTTCGAACAGACCATAACTTGACCGATGGCTCTCAAGCACAAGATACCTAGTGCTCCTCAACTATCTCGACATCTTGTTCACCGAGGGTTTCGCACGTAGACTAGGTACGTTGATACGACAGTTCAAAAGATCAAAAGCAAACATGGCCGACAAGTTCATTCTCCTCCGTGACAGACTTTCCATTCCAATGGATTGACACCTGCTAACATAAGACGGTAGACGATACTGCGAATCTCTCCTCACAGATCGCCTCAGCGAATAGATCAAAACTTCTTCTGGATCGACTCGATCTTGTCGCTATAATTCTGATAATACGGCGACCACAAAACTTAGGCGTACTCCAGGTGAAATCGGACATGCGCGGAAAAGACGCTTTGAAGAGCTTCAACATTTCGAAAATCGCGACATATCCTCTTAACGAAACCGAGCAGTGAGTAGGACTTCGCTATTATATTGTCAACGTGCCTGTTGAACGATAGATTCTCGGTAAACATCACTCCGAGATCGCGAAATTCCGTTACACACTCAATAAAGGCACCGTCAATCGAATACTGAAATCTAATTGGACTGTAAAGGGACATCGTCTTACATTTGCCGACATTCAATGATAAGCAATTTCGAATGCACCACGCGTGGAGCGCTAAGACATCACGTTGTAAAGCTAGACTATCCCTGATCGAACTAACCCCACGGTATACTTTCAAATCATCAGCGAAGAGCAAGCACTTCGATGACCTTCGTCACGTCGTTAAAAAATATCAGAAACAAAAGGGGACCAAGGTCCAGACGTAACTGCATACGGTGGCAACTTCCATCCCATCAGATCGTCATGTTGGCTGCGCCCACTCAGATACGATCGTATCCACTGCAACATCGATGAGTGAACACCAATTTCTCTCAGCTTAGAGACCAACAGATGATGTACCCTATCGAATGCTTTCTGCATGTCAGTGTAAACTAGATGGAGGGTTGAGAGGGGGAGGTGTAGGGTTGAAAGCTGGAATAGATGGAGGTTTGACACGGGGAATAGGGGGAGGGTTGAGAGGGGGAATAGGTGGAGGGTTGAGAGGGGGAATAGGCGGGGGATTAGGAGCGGAAATATGTGAACTTCACTTGGTGGAGCGTCGAGAAGGAGAATAGGTGAAGGGTTGTGAGGGAGAATAGGTGAAATAGGTGGATGGTTGAAAGCTGTGCTATCTTAAGAATTTAAAAGTATTAAAGTTTCCTAAAATTTACCAATTACTTGAAATTACCAAAAAATTATTTAATAAATTTTAGTAACCTTAGTCAATTTTGGTAAACTTTAGTAAATTTTAGTAATTTTGGTAGTTTTAAATTCCCTAAAATAGGCCCTGGTTGAAAGTAGGAATACGTGGAGGGTTGAGACGGTGAATAGGTGGATAGTTAAGAGGGATAGGTGGAGTGCTAAAAGGTGGAATAGGTGGGGGTTGAGAGGGGGAATATGTGGAATTCACCTGGTGGAGAGTGAGAGAACAGGTGAAGGGTCGAGAGGGGGAAAAGTTTACACTCCTCGATCGATATATGCACGCACCACTCCAACTAAGGACACGGCTGACTTCTTCTCGAATATCACTCCCTATAGTACTATTGATGTCTGTGCATTACGGAATCAGTCTCTTCTGCAATCAATCAATATTTTTCCGAAACGGACGATTCATTCTATTATGTATAAGGACCACCTTATTCGTGGGATATTTTTATTTTTGTTTATTCACGCTTCATCTTCATCAATGCCTTTCAAATAGGCATCTTTTTTTGCGGTCAGCAAAATTATTCTTTGGTCAGCAAAATTATTGTTTTGGTCGGCAAAATTATTGCTTTGAGTCAGCAAAATTATTGCTTTCGGTCAGCAAAATTATTGCTTTTGGTCAGCAAAATTATTGCTTTTGGTCAGCAAAATTATTGCTTTTGGTCGGCAAAATTATTGTTTTGGTCAGCAAAATTATTGCTTTTGGTCAGCCAAATTATTCTTTGGTCAGCAAAATTTTAGCTAGTATATATAGTAACAATATAGAAAACTAAAACGTACATTCCATTTGCCGACTCCTTCAAGTGAAATTCTGTAAAATGAAAATGTTCCCCTTAGCCCTTTTGGTGACATTTTGTAAAAGGAAAATCTTCCCCTTAGTCAACTCCTTCTGGTGGCATTGGGTAAAAAGAAAATCTTCCCCTACGTCAACTCCTTCTGGTGACATTCTGTAAAAGGAAAATGCTCCCCTCAGTCAACTTTTTCTGGTGAAATTCTCTAAAAGGAAAATCTTCCCCTTAGTCAACTCCTTCTGGTGACATTCTGTAAAAGGAAATTGTTCCACTTAGTCAACTCCTTCTGGTGAAATTCTGTGAAAGGAAAATGTTTCTCTCAGTCAACTCAAAGTTAAATTGTTCTTAAATAATTTCGTCGTGAATGCCACCGAGATTCTATAAAGTAATAAAGTAACAAAGCAACTCAAGTTTGCAAAATTGGTCAACTAAAAATGTTCTAAAAGCCCTATACTACTGTGGGCGATGATTTGCTGACCAAAAGGAATAATTTTTCTGACCGAAAACAATAATTTCGCTGACCGAAAGCAATAATTTCGCTGACCGAAAGCAATAATTTCGCTGACCAAAAGCAATAATTTTGCTGACCGAAAGCAATAATTTCGCTGACCAAAAGCAATAAATTTGCTGACCAAAAGCAATAACTTTGCTGACCAAAGAATAATTTTGCTGACCACAAATATATATCCCCTTTCAAATATAGCACCAAAACGAGACGGATGCAAACCTCAAATCTAAGTTCTTTCCCTAAATCATATTTGAGTGAGACATTCCAAATACAGAGTCTGCAGGCCACACCCTTTCCTAAGAAGTATAAATGTCTTCACTAAAAACGCTATAACGATTTTTAGATGGTTTTTCATACGAAAAATCAGCCATAATCGAATGGTTTGATCGCGGCAACAGCACATCGCCAATGACAAACATTGAATTGGAATCGAAAGATCTCTCCGAAAACGACAGTTTAAAGGATAAAATTGAAGAATATTTGAAGTCAATGGATTTTGGTAATTTTTCCGTTGGACCGGATCTCTTGAACTTATAAATGGAGCAAACTAGTCGTTAATTATTTTTCTAATTAATGTGTTGAAGCTTTCACACTCAAACAATGAGAATTGGAATTAATTTTTAATACACGATGAAACAAAATGAAGAAATATATTTGTGGCGTTGGTTGGTGACGGTTGAAATAAAAAAAAATTCTTTTATTTACATTTAATTTATTACTTTATCTCAATGAAGACAGCCTGTTTTTCTTACTCGGCTATCTCCATTTTTCGGATGATAATATGTGCCTAATTACTAATTACCCAATCTGCAAATATATTTCATGTGCACATATTGTAAAATGTTTCTTTAAAAAAATTGGTTGTTTGAATAACTTTGTATTTTGTGTTTGCATTCATATGTTCCTATCATTGTGATGATAATAAAAGTTGCTTGAAAAAGAGAATAATTAACTGTTGTTAATATCTTGCAGTGTATTTGATATCACTTAATAAGATAAGAGCGACTTATACATTTTGAGAATTCGCATCGCAAAAAATGACTCGAACATTTTTCATTTTGAGGGTTGTCCTGAATGTAAAAGATGAACGGAAACTCCGAATTTCTCGAGATGTACTTCTGTCTTACACTGGACCAAAATTTCAAAAAGAATTTTATGAACTTTTGTACTTCTGCGCAGGTTTTTAACACTACGAAAACCTGCGCAGAAGTACAAAGTTTGTGAAGTTCTTATTTAAATTACAAATAAGAATAAATTGTTAAAATCGCTAATGTCTATCGTCCAAAAATGAAACGGAATGAATTAAAAAAGGCAAAATATTACCCAAAATTGGCAAATGTCTACAACATTGGTAAGGTAAGGTAAGGTAACAGGTAAGGCATTTATTTAGCTTAAGCTATTTTCATATAAAAACATTTACATAATACATTTCGTACAAATTACTAAATTTTTAATTGAAATAAATTCACTCCAAGTTTGTCCTCAAATGTTCATTCAATTTTCGTTTAAATATCACTACATTCTTTTCAGTCTTTAATTCTTTTGGCAACTTATTTAATTCTCTTAAACCTCTGTGGAACAGAAAATTACATTCCTTTTTATTTCTCTTTACACTAACTCGGAAATCGTTCCTCGATCGCGTCGGATATTCGTGAAACTCACGGTTAAATGTCAACATTTCGTGAAGGTATGATGGTAGCTTCCTCTCCTTCAGCCTGAAGATGAACATTAACGTCGAAGCGTATACTCTTTGCCTTACATTAAGCCATTCTAACGCCGACAGCATTTGTTTTACCGATGTGTCCCTCCTGCACCGAATAATAATTCGCATCGCTTTATTTTGTAGTTTTTTCAATTTGTCAAATACCATTTTGTTGCACAGGAAAAGTAGTGTCGCACAGTAATCGCAGTGCGGTACTATTACGGCCTGATATACGTACGCTAATTCTTGATATAAGTACGCTAATTCTTGCTTCTTTTGTCAGGTATTTTGATACTCCAACTTTTTGGGCCACTTTTTTGATGATATTGTTCGCATTTTCTTTATTGTCGATGATAATTCCTAAGTATTTAATTTCATTGACAAATCCGATTTCTTCGCCATCCATTATTATTAAGTCGATTGCTGACGTTCTATTGTAGCAATCAATGACCATACATTTTGTTTTACCAACATTCAATTTCAATTTATTCAGCTTGAGCCATTCATTAACCCTCCGTAAGTCGTTGTTCAATTTCTCTATAAGATCTTCGATGCTATTGCCATGTATTTGTTTGTTTGTTTGTTTGTTTGTTGAAATTAATTAACAGGCACAGCGCCCAGTAACAAATTAATTTTATAAAATTTGCCTTATCATGGCCCCACGATAGTAAGGGGCCGTGACGCAAGTCTTACACGCCAAAAAATTCACAAGAAATTTTTTCGTAGACTAAGGAACATATATACAGGAACTTTTTGACTTCCCCCCCCCCCCTCGAGCGACGTACCCCCGGAAAATATTTTTCCCGGATTCTACGAAAAATTTTAGGCCGAAGTGCCTTTTCACACATTAAAATCGGTTCAGTCGTTCCGGAGATATGAATTAAAAAATTTTGCTATTTTGTATGGAAATGGACTCAAATCCAATATTTTTAACTAGTCAATTTGGTAAACCTTTCTTTCTTTCTTTCTTTCTTTCTTTGTTTGTGGCAATTTTTGGCAGGATGACCCAGATCTCCTGAACTGTGAGAGTTAGAAAGTTGGTTCCAAAGGCGAAGTTGTAGAGAATTAAATTTAAGCGAACACGTGTTTCAGGGTTTTGAGGAAATATAACCCAATCCTGGTATATGGCCACTTCCATAATTAGGCAGGATGAACCAAATCTCTAGAACTATGAGAGTTAGAAAGTTGGTACCAAAGGCAAGTTGTAGAGAATTAAATTTGAGCGAACACGTGTTTCAGGGTTTTGGGGAAATATAACTCAATTCTGATATATGGTCACTTCCATAATTAGGCAGGATGAACCAAATCTGTCGAACTATGAGAGTTAGAAAGTTGGTTCCAAAGGCGAAGTGGTAGAGAATTAAATTTAAGCGAACACGTGTTTCAGGGTTTTGGAGAAATATGGCCCAATCCTGGTATATGGTCACTTCCATAATTAGGCAGGATGACTCAAATCTCTAGAACTATGAGAGTTAGAAAGTGGTTCCGAAGGCGAAGTTGTAGAGAATTAAATTTTAGCGTACATGTGTTTCATGGTTTTGGGAAAATATGGCCTAATCCCGGGATAACGTCACTTCCAGATTCCAGAGGGATGATTCTTACCTCTAGAACTATGGCAGCTAGAAAGTTGCTTACAAACTTACAAACCCACCAGCGGAATAATTTTTCCACACCAAGTTTTTAGACGCAAAAATTTAAATTTACCCTAAACGATGTGATAAGAAATAAAAGTCAAATGTTCGCAGCGTAAAAACTGAAAGTACAGAAAAATTGTTTCGTCGTTGGGTCTGGCATTTGTGACGCAATTTTTTGAACTCAACATAATTTTGTTTAAAAATGTTTGTTGCGAATCGAAGTTTAATGCGTCACCCCCCTCTGATTTCAGAACTTTTGTAACTGGAAGAAAAAAGTTTTACCTTAAATGATTAATGCGTCACACTTTTCTGATTTCACAGCTTTTGTAAGCAGACATAAAGACTTGCGTCACACCTCCTCTGTAAGAGGTTTTTTTGGCGGTTACTAATTGAAAGAAAAATTAAAACATTATGAATAAAATTGCCCCGAGAACCGAGCCTTGCGGGACCCCCAGGTTGTTGCGTATAGGGCTGGATATTTGTCCGTTTACTTTTGTACATTGTTCTCTATCTCTAAGGTAACTATCATACCATCGAATGGCCCTTGGATGAAAACCGAATGATTTTAGTTTGTCCACTAGTCTCTTGCGGTCAATGGTCTCAAAGGCTCTCTTTAAGTCCAGAAAGATTGCTAGGATCATGTCACCATTATTGCTCAATTCCTTTCATTTAGCCAGAACTAGATTTAGAGTCGTTTCACAGGAATGACGTTTTCTATACGCTGATTGGAATCTCGATAGCAAATTGGTGATGTTACAAGTGGCAGTTTGTTGGTGTGGGGAAATGTGGACGCACTCCCTAGAAAAAATGTCCTTAATATGACCTTTGTGTCGAAGAAAAATTTCTATTAATTTGTAATATTTCGGAAGTGACGCCATCTGAATGTCACCTTTCTACAAAAATTTTCTCTTCTACAATATTTTGTAGTTCAGAGAATCTCCAAAAATATGTCCTCAGTTCACCTTTTTTATGATCAATTTCTCAATGCCCCTCGTTTTTCCTTTTGCGAAGAATTGTGAATAATATAATAAGCTGCGCTGCAACGTGTATTGACGTTAATACCTGTGAAGCACGAGACCCGTTTTGCCCGGGATGTGTGAACACAGATTAGGAGAATTTATTTATTGGGAGATGAACGCACTGAATGCACTGGGGGTGAGGCACGATATATTCATAGGGATATGAGATAAAACACTGGGGTTCTTTTGCTAAGCGTCACAAACCAATGTCACTAAAACTATTTTTCACACCACGTTCTACTACTCGATAACTAACTACTTTCTGGTAGTTAACCGGCAACCACTTTGTGCTCAATTAAACACTTTCTGGTCGATAACCGACAGCCAATTTTACTCTACCCCACAACAAAATACTTTTCGATCGGCAATCAACTACTTTTTGATATCGATTCTCGACCGCAACTGGTGTTTATGCTTTACGAAAATCGCAGATCGAACGCTTTTTCTTTCTCATCGCCCACGTCTGTGAGATATCTCCGCATCCGTTCCCATGCACTCCTTTAAAATGTTTGTTTAGTTCTAGACAAAACAATTTGTGAGATTACAGATCCATATGACGACATTTGCGTACATTGTTCCGTAGCTTTGAACGCATAAGGCGGCCGGGTGGGTAATTCACGAGCTGTGGTAAGGAAACGGCCACACATCTTTTAGAGACCCATTTTCCGGGCTGCAGTGACGAGAAAAGCGACGCCGGGGAACCGGTGCCATACTCACCATCAGAGGAGGACTGGGCTCTAGCCAGCCGAATTGTCACTGTAGACAAGGTGAGATGGGCCATTGGAAGATTTAGGCCATTCAAGTCGGCGGGTAACGACGGGATATTCCCTGCTCTTCTGAAAGAGAGTGGAGAAATCCTATTCGAACCGCTCTGTGGAGCCCTACGTGGCTCGTTGGCTCTTGGTCATATACCAGTGACGTGGGAAACGGTTAAGGTAACATTTACACCAAAATCCAGGGTAAATCCTCCCACTGCGAGGCTAAGGACTTCAGGCCCATTAGTCTTACGTCTTTCGTACAAAAAACGTTAGAAAGACTGATAGATTTCTACATCAAAGATGAAATTCTTTCGAGATGTCCACTGCATGTGAATCAGCATGCATACCAGGTAGGTAAATCTGTTGGAGATCAGCATAGCAATCACATTGATTTATAATCACAGTAACTTTAGTCTAAATTGTGTGTTCGTCATGTCTTGACGTAATTAAATTTTCCTTCGTGTAAACTCTTGTTTTACTCGAATCTATGTCCCGGTTTCTTAAGGACTCCAACAAAATCTACTGACTCCGCTCTGCACAGTCTGGTGGCCAAGGTAGAGAGATCTTTCGAAGGGGAGGAGATGGATGTTTCATGGATATTCAAGGTGCTTTCGATAATACCAACTTCGAGATCATCCGCCGAGCCCTAGAAAGTGACGAGGATGGTGATGGTGACGAGGTGGATCACTAGTATGCTCAGGAACAGGGCAGTTGAGGCAACTGTATGTGGCCACAAGTCTAGTTTCTGGGCTGCCCTCAGGGGGGAGTATTATCTCCTTTGCTGTGGTGCATGATCGTGGACTCCCTCATCAGGAGGCTGAATGACGAGAAGATTTTCGCCCTAGGGTAGTCGGACAATTCTGATCAGAGGTAAGTTCGAGAGCACGCTTGGCGATAGGATAAGGTACTCGCTGAAAGTAGTTGAGGAATGGCGTCGAAACAACGGCCTTAGAGTTAACCCGGACAAGACGGACATAGTTCTCTTTAGCAAGAGAACGTCGGGTCAAGAACTTGTAGGTGAACTGAAGCTGTTCGATAAAGACATCGTCCCTGGAAAGAAGGTGAAATATCTGGGTGTTATTCTCGATCACAAGTTAAATTGGATCGAGCATGTCAAGGAGAAGGCACAGAAAGCTATAGCAGCTTTCTGGATTTGCAGGAACTCCTTTGGGAGGAACTGGGGTCTACCGTCCAAGGCTATATTGTGGATTTACGAAGCAGTCATAAGGCCTATGATGAGTCACGGCTGCGTTGTGTGGTGGCCGAGACTCGACATAGGGAATGAGAGGAAAGAGCTGAACGAGATTCAAAGGCTGGTGTGCATTTGTGTTACCGGTGCCATGAGGCCGACAGCTACGGCGGCCATTGAGACGTTGATTAACCTGCCATTGATCTACGTGGAATTAAAGACGAAAGCCTTTGCTACGGCAGATAGGTTATCACAGAATGATCTTTGCACTCCGAATTTCACTTCGGGCCATAGGAAAATCAAGAAGGTCATCACTAATGAGGTCTTTGAGATGCCTAGGGACCGAATGAGACCGGAGACAGACTTCGTGAGCCGTTTTTAGACTGTCGTGCCAAGCAGGTCGGAATGGCTGGAAGGCTGGCCAAGTCACATCACCGGGCATTGTAAACTAAGCAAGCATCTGGCTAAAATGGGACTCACCAATGATCCCAATTGCACCTGTGGCTTCGGCGAGGAGACGGGCGTTCACGTGATATATGAATGTCCGAAGTTTTCCTCACTGAGGCTTAGGACCCTAGGTAGTTATGTGGTGCAACCCGCAACAGTAGCCAGCATAGGGCCTGCCGCTCTAGATAGGTTCTTGGTTGGGACTGGGAAATTTTAGGAGATTTACATGATGAAAGGGTGAGCAAACAAAGAATCACTAGATCTGTGTTTCATGGACCAGAAATGGACCGCCCCAACCTGATAAATCTAAAAAAACCTGACCTGAAACCCACAGGTTATATTCAGAAAATATCATTGAACAATGTGGATAGTCAAAATCTTTGCAAAGTGCCAGGGCGGATACAGCTTTCGCCATGACTGATGTTTTCGAAAATTCTCATGTAAAAATCGCGTATCGCGCCAAAATTTTCTCATCTCGTCAGCTCTAAATATTTTTGGTTCCTTTGTGGAACATTCAAAGCATTCCAATGATTTCAGGTCAATCAGGTCAGGTTCAGGTCAGTTCAGGTTTGACCTGATATCATCAGGTCAGGTTCAGGTTGAGAAAATATCGATCTGAACCTGACCTGAAAATTTCAGGTCACAGGTCCGACCTGAACCGACCCATTCCGATCCTTAAAAAAGTTCCACCAACCTTCAAAAAACCACTTTTTTCACCACTTTTCGACAGTAACTTCGAAATTTTTCGACTGATTTTGCCCAAATTCATTCTTGTTATCAATTTGCTGATTGTTCTTCAGGCAAAAAATTTTTGAAAATCGGATAAGATTAACCCAATTTATGTAGAAAAAACACATTGGGCCATAGTAGAGATTCAGTTTTAGGGCCTTGTCTGAGCCCAAAAGTCCAAAATTAAAAAAAATACTTCCATAAATTGTCGGCCATGCCCAGACCTTTCAAACAAAAAAAAATTATGAAAATCTGAAAAGATTTGCTAGAGTTATGCACAAAAGACCAAAAACCACTAAACGGCCCTAGCTCATTGGCCCTTGGGCCGACAGTGCCCAGATTTAATCTCGAACAAGATTTTACAATTACCTTTCAGGGAAAAAAGTTCTTCAAAATCGGTTGAGTTTTACTCAAGTTATCGCGGTGACACACGGACGGACGGACATTGTTTTGTTGTTGATTCGTCATCTAAGGACCCTTACTCCCGGGTCCAAATTGGGGTGGTTACAAACGTCGTGGTAAACGCATAAGACCCCTTTTCGAAGAACTTCGTTCTTCGTACGGGTCTAAAGAGAGTATTTTCAAAAACAGAATATGTAGAAAATGATCTCGTCGCTTTTCGATTTATTTTAGTGAATCACAATTTTCGGCGAATTTTAAAAACGTTTTAATTTCTTTCATGTTTTTCGTGAATACTGATAATGGGGGAGATTTCTTTGTCTCGTTACTATATTTCAAGCAGCTGACTTGAAGGATCGAGACGAGTATGCTTCTCCTTTAGCTGGGTTTTTTCGCTTGACGTAATTTTCTTCGCATCTAATATCACTTGGCGCCTCGAGAAATTCACTTTCAAAGCGTTTTATTCGGTAGTGTTTCCATCGATATTCCACGTGGCGAAGAGTTCTAAATTTTATTTAAATCAATAAATATGGGCAATTTACCTGTGGGTGTGTGGGTGGAGATCGCGGGCCATCCTGGCTCCATTTGCCATTTCGGATCTTTTGCTAAACACTTTTACCGTATGTCAAACATCCAAGTTGGTATTCGAATAGTACATAAAGAGAGCAATTCCATGACAGTGAATCAATTCCCTACTGTCGACGGATAGCTCTCTTTATTTTCTAATTCGTATGAATGGATGAGTTGACCACTTTTTTCTTAAACTAAAAACGTTTCTTCGTTGATTCTTCAATTTAGAATAACTATAGAAAATGTGTTTGATAAATGCGTTGTGGGTCATGCGACTTGTGTTGGCTAGTACCTTTTGAACTGAAAATACTTTTTTTAATGTAAAAAGTAATTTCCATGTTATCAGTAAATTGACAAATTACTTAAGGTGCCAATTCAATGACACATTTACTGATAGTTTAAAGTTAAAGTGTTATATCACATATCACATGGTGGCTATAGTGAAATACTGAGTTGATGTTTCCACGAATCAATTTACAGACCAAATTATACAATTCATTCAAAGATAATAATTTATTTGGGTGAAGTGTGCACTGCAAAGTCACGACGTCTTTTTTAAAGTGGCTAGAGGAAAGATAAAAATTTCCATTTTTCCCTGAGACATCGTAGACCCCTTTTAGAATTATAAAAGCTCAGGCGCAGTAAGAAGAAAAAAAGTATTCGTTTGACTCACACAGAAACTCACTTGAAGTTTTTACATAATTTTCCCATTCAAAGAAATTTTCAAATGAATTGCACTTCACTTATTTTACTTCAGTGAAAACGATGTGAAAAGTTGCAGGAATCAGGTAAAACTGATAGCACCTGTGAAAATAAAAAAAATGGAAAATAATTTTTCTTATCTGTTGAAAACGTATGCACGTCACGATATCAGTTATCTATTCGAGTTAAGTGTATACCTGTGAAACAAGTAACTGGTTTCAGTTAAATTGCTGGTAGAGCTTTAATTAGCGTTGGATATTTTAATAGTTAGACGAGTCACATCCTGTAAATGGTTGCAGCAGAGTGGGAAGTAAGGATTAGTTAAAAAGTAAATTGCGTTGCAGGTAAGACAAGGGAATGAGAGAAACACCACTGGATGATGTTATCAAGCAGAGTTATGAATAATGATGTCAATTAACATACAGTACTAAGGTTAGTCACGTGATTAGTGCGACGTCTGCTTATGTCAAAGTATTCAAAATTTCATGCCTGTTGAGTGGAGCTTCGGTGTTATTACTCCGATCTTTAAGAAGAGCAACCGTAAAGTTTGTAGCAACTACAGGGGGTTTCGCTTTTGAGCGTGGTGGGGAAGGTTTATGCGAGTGTTCTTGTAGGTTGAATTAGGGTTATAGTGGAAGAGGTTCTTGGAGAGGCTCAGAGTGGTTTCAGACCTCTGAGAAGTTGTCAGGATCAGATCTTTTGCCTCAGATAAGCTATAGGCAAGCTCTTTGAGAGGAATACTGATCTATATTTATGCATCATTGACTTAGAAAAGGCATTTGATCGGGTACCGAGCCAAAGGGTGCTCGAGGTGCTTAGCGAGTACGGAATTAATGGGATTTTATTGGGCGGTAAGAATAGATGGTAATATTAGTGAGGCTTCCGAGGTTAATGAAAGCGTATGTCAGGGTTGTTGTCTCTCTCCTTTTCTGTTCATTTTCATTGACAGAATCATCAAGCAGACAGTTTGCAGGGAAAAGTGGAAAAAGGGGAAATAATCATGAGAATCCTGACCTATGCGGATGATTTAACTATGTTAGCGGATAATGCCTATGATTTCAGAAGGGGATTGACTGCCTGAATGTCGCATGTGAGGAGTACGGGATGAAGATAAGTCTAAGCAAAACTAGAGGTTTATTGTAGTGTAAATCGAGAGCAGTTGGAACAGGTTTCGGAGTTTGAATATTTAGGACGCATTTTCTCAGAGGATGACAAGTTAGTTAGGGAATTTGAAGAAAGGAGGAAAATGGGAAACGCAGTGACCAGTCAGTTGAGGTCGCATGTGTTCAATAAAAATGAATTAAGTAGTGGCACAAAGTTGGCTATTCACAGCTCAATCTTTATATATATGGTAGTGAAAGTTGGGTGGCCTGCGGTTACCTTGTGCATGACCTGGAGGTTCCTGATATGAAGGTTCTTAGGAGAATCGCAAAGGGAACAGTGTGACAATCATATCAGGAACGACGACATCACGGAAAATTAAAGAGTTACGTCAGTGGAAGAGGCGTCAAGGGTTGGTCGTCTGCGATGGTACGGGCACGTTCAGAGGATGGGTGGTAACAGGCTGCCGATTTATTTACTTAGCGTATGGTTATGAACTCTTGTGTACAATTTCGTGATGTCACATAAAAAAAGTTAATTTACATAAAAGCGTTAGAAAAACATGAAAAACAATTTACAAATCAACTATACATAATATCACACTTTCAATTCTCCTAACCACTTCACAGCTTGACTAGATAATGCAGGAATTTCCTTAAGTTCGCCATTGTACTTAAAGATTGGACAATCTTTTAGCATGTGCGTTACTGTTTGTCGTTGGTATCCGCAAGGGCAACTGGGGTCATTGGTCATTTTCCATTTGAAAAGCATGTCATTGCAACGCCCATGACACGTTCTAAGACTGTTGAGATTACACCAATGCTTTCGATGAAGTGTGAATTCTCTCGATTTCGCTATGTGGCTATCGAAGTTGTAAAGTTCGGACATGATACCGCAGTTAGACCAGATTTCTTTCCATACTTCTTTGGGATTGAAGTCGGTGCTAAAGAGAAA
Source organism: Pseudolycoriella hygida (assembly GCA_029228625.1). NCBI lineage: Eukaryota > Metazoa > Arthropoda > Insecta > Diptera > Sciaridae > Pseudolycoriella > Pseudolycoriella hygida. The sequence goes on from WJQU01003309.1 coordinate 22,244, forward strand.
TTCGGCTGTGACAATGGGGGGGGGGGGGGGGGGCTACGAGACTTTAGCCTTTGGATTTTCGGCAATGGTAAATGTCTGTTTGGCGGAACTTCCTCCTTTTCCAATGTTTTTTGGTATAAGCTTAACAGGTGGCATTGACGCCGTAAGTTCGGTGTTATTATGCTGCTTAATGCTGGCAACCATTCTGATCGTGTTGATTGGACTGTGCCGGTGATAATTCTCATTGTTCTGTCCACTTTGCTGGCGTGTGCCCTATTCAGCCAGGAAGAACAGCAATATTCAGCACAATAATACACCAAAGCCAATGCTGTTGTTCTTAAACATGCCGCAGTTGCTCCCCATGACGTACCAGTCATCTTCCAAAACAGGTTTTACTGGTTGCGAGCTTCGGCAGAACTTTCTCCATGTGCTTACGGTATGTCAGAGAGAGGTCTAGTTTTACGCCTAGGTATGTAGGTTCGTACTCATGTCGTAGTAATACACCATCAAACTTATCACGCAGTTGTATTTTGGCTAATTTGTTGTTAAGATGGAAACATGTTACCACGGTTTTCGTGATGTTTGGAACGAGACAGAATCGAACGAAATCCACCATATCCTTCTCCAGTGTTGTGTTTATTTTGCTGAACAATTTGTGTTGAGTAGCGTGGGCCATGTCGCGAATGTACAAATTGAAAAGCGGACATGAGAGAACTGAGCCTTGTGGCAGACCGTTGTTGAGCTTTTTAGGTCTGCTGCACTGGTCGTTCAGCAGTGTCTGGAATATCCTGTCACTGAGCATGTTCGCTAGCATATCTACTATTCGAAGATAAGGAACCGCTTTGATGAATTTGTACAACAGTCCACGTTTCCATATGGTATTGTAAGCGGCAGTCAAGTTGATGAGTATAACTCCGGTCTTTAGCAGCCGTTGAAATCCATCTTCGATGTAATTGGTGAGGGTCAACACCTGCTCTGCGCAACAGGCTGCCGAAGAGAATATTGAATGCTCAAGTCCCGGGTGTGCGCCCTAGGTGTAGGGGTAGGGCAAGGAGAAGATTTATAGACTCAATTAAATCAGATTTAGAAGTTAGGAGACTTTCTCCTTAGTACAGTATAGGAGGGTATTGAGGAGGGTGATCCATGATCATCGGGCGTAAAACTTAACACAGAAAGGTATAAACGATCTTTTCGTGCGATTTTCCGTCGCTTGACATTGCTCACGTCGCACTAACGCCATCGTTATAACTTGAGCGATTGCGAAAAAAAGACGGCTACAGAGTAGGTATCTCTTTTTCACACTTGTATTTTCGCGAAGCATAAAAGCAAAGTTATGAATACTCCATAAATGTATGGATTTCGTGTAGACAACTTACAAATAAGTAGTAAATGAGATAGAGTGGCAGACAGGAAGGTGTGTTATTCTCAACAGTCGATAAAGTAAATAAAATATTAAAATTCCAAAGTCTACGACGACGTCACTCTGCTGCAATAATATGAAAGTCGAATTACCGCATAGACAACTACGCCATTAAGACAAGAAACATTTTTGTGCAGCTTCATTTGAGAAACGACTGCAAAATGTCTCTTTCTAAGGAAATTCAACAAAATCGGCGGAAATCTTTATGGATATCACAATCGTATTAACAAGAAAATCCATTAAAATTTTTAAAAAATCCTCCAAATAAGAATAAAAATTTGTTGAGGGAAATGCTAGCCTAGGGAAACTTCGTAGGCAACATTCGCAAACGAAAGAAGCATTCACTTTTACACGCAAACGAGAAAAAGACGTCGTTTTAAAGTCGATCTGAATTTATGTTGTAGCGATGCAAACAAAATTGAAGAAACAATAAATTAAAGAATTAAACTTGTAGATTTTTATGTTTATTCTTCATCAGTAACTTGAACCTCAATATGGCTAATGACCTCCACTAATTTTCCGTTACCTTCAACAATCATCTTCTCAGCACTTCGTTCTGCAACAACACCCGTCAAAATAGCGGCGGTGGATTTGAATTTCGTTGAATCTATTCCTCGTTTATTCCTCAAATGAGTTGGCTTTTCGACCGATTTACCTTTCGTTCTAATTTTCTTTGGTTTTTTGAATGCGCCAGACACCGAATGCAATTTTATGTGAAAAATTAATTTCTGTTTGGTGGACAAATTGCGGTGGCACATGTGACATTCCCATGTGCGGTTCGGATCATGTTTAGCTCTGACATGGGCTCGCAGATTCTTCGCATGGAAGTAGAATTTGTCGCAACCACTCACATCACACTGGAAAACCGCCTTATTCTCAGAATGTATTTTCATGTGGCTTTCCATATTCGACTTGTGACTGAATGCTTGCTTGCATACGTTGCATTCGTACTTTTTGCTGTGCTTCTCTTTCCGATGAGCCATTAACTGAGACCATTTACTTAAAGTCTCTCCACAAGTGGTGCACTTATATGTTTTGTGTCCTACCATGTGATGCTCGTGTTGCTTCAAATTGATGGAGCCTTTACCACATTTCGGACAGTAGTGGGGATACACGCCTGTGTGCTGCATTGCATGTCTCCTCAATTGATTCTTACGATAAAACTTTTCGTCACATTCATTGCAGCAATAAAGTTTCTCTTTCAGATGACGTTGTTTGTAGTGCCGCTTCATGCTTGTTGTGTTAGTAAATTCCAGTCCACAAGATTCATGTTCACATTTGACTTTGTCCTCTGTTCTGATTTGGTGTGCACTCCTGGCATGTCGTCTCAAATGGGACTGTGTTATGTATTTAGCATTGCAGATGTCGCAAACGTGTTTTTTTACTCCATTGTGAGCATATTCGTGGCGATCAAGTGCATCGCGTCGTACGAAACTCAAATTACACTCCGGGTGTGAACAATGGATCACATTTCGTTGTGATGGTCTGGATGATGTGATTGGTGTTAATCCACTGGATTTGGATGGTGTGGGATCAGTGTCACTAGGTAAAAACTCTGGGTCACTCGAGTCATGTAACAATGTTTGCCTGCCATTTAGAAAACACGAAGAAAATTTACACGAATTGAACGAAAAACAAATCTAAAATACCTCATCTTTCGAAAACGATGAAAACTGCAGAGATAAAAAACAGTTTTGCACTTCAAAACATAACGCACGTGTCAAAATATGTCAAGATATTTTCATTCGCTATTAGTTTCGAGACCATGTTGTAAGATGTCGTTGTGATCTTTAAAATGGAAAATACACGAAGAGTGTCAGAGATATGACAAAATTCAAATTTTGTGGAGGGAAAAATGTCAAGTAAAATTTTTTTTGCGTTAATTTGCTTCGAAATCAGAGTATTCCGCCAATGTAATTTTTTTCGAGTTTTTTTCAAACTTTTGCTGATGCAAACGAAAATAATTTTACGTTAGTTTCGCTGCATCTAATTATAGACAATTATTCTTCGGTACAAAGTTCACAATTTTTTTGATTTTTTTGATGAATGTTTTCAGAACATTTGAACAAACAAATGACGACGTCACGTTACAGTTGTGTTTAATTCAAAAAAGTGTAGATCAGACAAAAAGCCAAAATGCTGTCATGTGGCGACACCGTAACTAATGATTCAGTCGTTGGTATAAATAGTTTTTTTGTTGAAACGGCGTCACCTGAGTCAAGTTTTAAAATTCGTCTCATGGCGGATGGAAGTACGGAAGTTACAAAATACGGTAGAACGATGGGACAGTTACGCCAAAGTTTATGATAGCGCTATCTTTTAAATCAAAACTAAAAGTTGACAACTCTACCAATTTGATTTTTGTGTAGACATTCTCAACAAAAATGCGACATCTATATCTTCGTAACGTCGATATCACGAACTAAAGATTGTCTGCTCCAAATTTTAAGTGTATGGAATGTGCTGCCGTCTATTTTTGTTAAGAATTAATTATAGTGAGGCGGTAAAAGCAGTAAATGTGTTATGCCGAAAACAGATGATAGAGAACAGAATATATTTTCATTCTTCTGTTCGTTGACAATTGCAGCAATTCCAGTGGCGCAGTCCCCACACCCCTAAAAAGAAGTCCAAAAACTAAAAAAACGCCATATCAAAACCTTTGGGACAAGGAGCCATATACACCCATAATTTTGAAATTTTCCGCTCGCCCTTCTCCCCCTTTTCAAATAATTAAAAAAATCGACGCAGCAGCTTTCCAACGAGCCTAGACTCATCAAAATCGGTTGGAAATTGGCTGAGATATCGAGGTTTGAAAATGAAATTTTCGTATGAAGATGGAGAGTCGATTTTTCTATTGTTTTCATTATTTCTAAAACTTTTTTTCTGATCTGTCGGTTTCTATGGTCTATCTATTAATAATTTTCGATCTCGAGAACTAGGCAGCCAATTTTTATGAAATGTTCAGGGCACGTCAGTCTCGGCCCCAAATGAAAAACTTCATATGCCGTTTTTCCGGGAAAACCCTTGAAAAGTCGTGGCATCTGGAAAAGTGATCAATTTTGAGGGTTTTTCACGTAGTGCTCGGAGTTTTCGAATTTTAACTTCGGAATGACAATACTTAGAGAGTTGGTGTCTTCTACAAAGTTATAAAGATTGGTCGGGAGACTTTTTTGGGATCCTAAGAAAATGTCTGCCAGCTGTCAAAGTGACGCCATCTTGGATTTTTTGCTATCTTCTGAATAAAAATAGTTACACGGTTGGTTTTTTCGGGAAAATTGGTGAGTGGAATTTTTAGCCTGAAGCCTGGAAATTTTTTTTGCTGAAAATTTTTTTTCGCTGGAAATTTTTTTTCACTGGAAATTTTT
>WJQU01003310.1:0-21405 GCA_029228625.1 Pseudolycoriella hygida
CCTTGTACTCGTGCGCAAGGGTGGTCAATGAAATCGTTTGCGTCACTGTTATCGCTCTGCCATTCTGTTAGCCACTGGTTTGCTGTGTTAAAATTATTTGCTTCGAGATGTAATGCACTTATCAGAGCCGGCTTTCTAGATTTCAGTCTATGAGCTCTTTTGTGACTGTAAGAAACTCTTTGCCGTTGCTTCCAGGTAAAAAAAAAAAATTCTGTAGATATTTTAGTACCGAAAACAAGTTGCAAATCTTATATCACAAGTTCAGATTATTATCCTTCAGATCTGGTAAACCAATTAGTCATAACATTTTTAACTGTGGAAGCCTTCCAGAAAAATTGTGAGATCTCCAGGTGACACAAAAAAATCTTTGGACTCAATTACTCATCAAGGGTACCCTGGCAAGGGGACTGGATAGGTAGAAAGGAAATCGAAGTCTATCAAGTGTTCTCCTCGTACTGACGCCTTTCTGAGGGTTTACTAAACTTAAGAGTCCTGGTAGGACAAAATTTCTCTGGACAAAATAACCCCAAGGGAATCTGGACGAAATAGCCCGGACAAAATATTTCCAGGACTAAAAAATATCCCCAATGAAAATTGGACTTGACAAAACCGGGCAAAAAAAAACGGATAAAATAACACGAGATGGCATAACTGCACATGAATCTCGTTTTTTCACGTTAGGGACTCTGCCTCCCCACCCCTGCGCCTGCGGCAAGGGCAATAGCACTAAAAAACCTTTTGACCTCCCAAAAAATTCTCCTGATCAAACCCTATAACTTTCCCGAAGAAACCAACTCTCTAGCTATTGTCACTCCGAAGCTAAAATTCGAAAACTCCGAGCATTACCTAAAAAACCCTAAAAATTGACCACTTTTCCACATGCCACGGCTTTTCCCGGAGAAACGGCATGCCGCGGCATATGAAATTTGTCATTTGGGGCCGAGACTGACAATCCCTGAAAATTTCAGGAAGATCGGCTGTCTAGTTTTCGAGATCGAAAATTATTAACAGATAGAACATAGATAGATAGAAACCGACAGATCAGAAAAAAAGTTTCCATGATAATGAGAACAATAGAAAAATTTATTCTCCATACAAAAATGTCATTTTCAAACCTCGATATTTCAGCCAATTTTCAACCGATTTTGATGAGTGTGGGCTCGTTGGAAAGCTGTTGCGACGTAGTTTAAATAATTTGGAAGGGGAAGAGGGCGTGGGGAAAAAACTCAAAAGTTCGCCTATATATGGCTCCTTGTCCCAAAGGTTTTTGTATGGAGTTTTTTGGGTTTGTGGACGTTTTTTTTGGGGTGTGGGGACTGCGTCACGCCCTCCGCTACCGCTCCGGGCATGATTTTGGCGATTTCTGTTTGGTATTTTTTCACGGGAATTGCTCTATTGATATTAAAAAAATGTCGCAAATGGCCCAATTCTACTATGAAATGAACAATTTTAGGTCGATAGAATACATCGTTCCCATACAATCCATCTAATTGGCAATTCAATTTGTGCCTCTGAGCTATCACCATCTTCTGAATGACCCGAGCCAAAAAAACAAACTTTGGAAGCCTCAATTTCACAAATTTCAGTTAAACTGCGAACTTATCTGCTCTACTCCAACAAAATGAAATATTTAGCTAAAGCTATGAACCACAATTTTCAGTTAATTAAAGAAAATGTCTTTGCATAGTGTTTTATGCAATAACCTGTCGTATTCCCAAAGAGAACATATTTAATGTCTTAAGATGCAATTAATCAAAATATGAAGCCAAAGACACTGTGTGCGTAAATCAAGTAGTCAACATATTATTTATTAAATTGTTATTTAAGATACAACGAAATTTATAAATTTTAAAATACACCGTGTGGCTATCACTTTTACTCAACCAACTCTATGATAGTTCTTCATTCAACACATTTCTTATTGATGCGATTAAGAAAGCTTTGTGTGATTTCAGCTCTTGAAATAGTTATAGCAAGTTTGTCCACACCGACGTTTTATTTAAAATCTCAAATACGCATCAAAATTTTATTGCAAAATGTTACACAGAAATAGATGTTTTACATAGCGCTTTTTAACATGTTACAAGGTTAATAAAATCATTTTTGAAGAAGGAAGTTTGCAATAAGGTGGAACACGAGTATAGCAAATTGCTATCAACAGAGATTCTTATCAATTTATCATTTCTTTGAATTTGAATAATTTCTATTGAAGCGACGCTGAAATTTTGATTTTATATTTTAAATATGATCGTCAAAGTGGCTTTTACGATTTTGACGAAAGATACACACGATTTAGCGATCATATTTTACATCAGATAAAATTTCAAATAAAATTAATTTTAGCTTTTGTTTTTCTTTTCTGTTCAGAACCACACACACCATACACACCATCTCGTTTCAAAGATAAATTATTTTAGTAAAATATATTTTTATGGCGCTGACAAATCACGAAAAAATATTAATTTCCAAATATGAATATGGTTTCGTGGAATTGAAGAACCCAATTTCCAATTGGAAACGTAAAAAACACCAACATAAAGTACAAAGAATTACCGAAAAAGTAAAAGTGACCTTGTCAACGTTGACAAATTGTGATAAAATTGTAGTCGTCGATGAAGGATCGCAACGTTTGCCGGCATCATCCACGATTTTAGTGCGGTGTCGGTTTATGTCAAAGTATACAAAATTTTGTGCTAAAATTCACCGATCTTTGCAAGTAATAACATAAAGTTAGCTGCAGTTTCGACCGGGGCAAAAAAATCAGCTGATTTTCGAACTTTTCAATTTGTTGAATTTTTGAATGAAATCAGCTGATTTTGTTTGAAATGAAGTTAGCTTCGGTTGTAACTGCAGCAACTTCACGTTGAGTATTACTCAGGAGCGTGACAGTCTTTTGTTTTGATACTTGCAAGTTATACTCGACGTGAAGTTAGCTGCAGTTGTAACCGAAACTAACTTCATTGCAACAAAATCAGCTGATTTCATGAGATAATCAATTTATTTAAAGCGAAAAAAAAGACTGCTCACATTGGCGCAGCCTGTAAAAAAACGATCTTTTCAACAACAAATTACAATGAATAAAATTCATCTACTCTACTATTCCCTAATGTTGCCAGGATGCAAGCCGCATTGCCTCTCTGAATAGCGATTGAAATCTTCTGTAATAAGAAGTCTTTCGAGCGTGATTCCCCTGAAGCTGCTTTCATTAATGACTCTAGTTTGCCTATGAATTTCTTCGTTTCTGGACCCATGAAACCTAAAGTTTCAAAAGCAATAGGAGTGAATAAATAATTTTCTTTTAAAGATATATAATGATTATGGTGACTTCATTGAAAAGTTAAAAAATCAGCTAATTTTTTGCAACTGCAGCTAGCTTCACGTTGAATATTAGTTGCAAAGATTAAAATAAAAGACTGTCACGGACCTGGTATTACTTGTAAAGAACAAAACTAAAGACTGTCACGCCCCTGTTCTCAGCATTTCAACATGAATTCACGATTACTTTGACGTACGCTTACGTTGCCCTAAACATTGTTTCTCATCAACGCAAAATGTCCTTCACAGAAGTGAGAGAGGCGAACGTATGGGATCATTGGACGAAGGGTGCGACGCCTAACGACAAAAAATTGAATTTTATATAAACAGAGATATCTGTCAAAAATATACGAAATTGCAAGAGCGAGAGAGAATCTGTATTTTGTGTGTTTGTTGTATACAGTTGATTTTTTCGAAAAGAAGACATGGTATACGTGTGAGTTTATAGACTACAATGTATCTCAAATATGATATCAACATTTATTCTTAATGCCCGGTATACACTTGGCCGTAAAATGAAATGTTGACATAAGCCATTATTGCCCACGGTACCTGTTCGATATTGCATACTTTTCACTCACACACAACAATCATAATAAAATAAGACAAAAACTGTCGTTGCCCACGCTTCAGTACAGTCAACAGGTAAAATATATGGGTGTGAGTGCTACGACAATATGCAATCCACTCTAATACTGAAAGAAAAAGCAAATTCTCTGTTGCTGTATTTTAAGCCTTATAGGCTTTCTGTCACTTTTTTAACTAGCCCAAGGGCGTGCCAGTCTTTTGTTTTGATATTTGCAGGTATACTCAACGTGAAGTTAGCAGTTGCAAAAAAATCAGCTGACTTTTGAACTTTTCAATGAAGTCAGCCAAATTTGTGAATGAAATCAGCTGATTTTTTTTGCAATGAAGTTAGCTTCTGACGCAATTGCAGCTAACTTCACGTCGAGTATTACTTGCAAATATCAAAACAAAAGACTGTCACGCCGCTGGAGCTAGCCGCTAAATCATGACAGAAAGTCCTGTCAAATGACAGTTCAAATGACAGCTCTGTCAAAATTTAATTTCACAGTCAAGTGTATACCGGGCTTAAACAATAAATATAGGTAAATGAAAGCTGGCCTTTCTATCGTAGGTCATAAAACTCGCCTAATAGTTGACAAAAAACTTGATCGCCTATTGGTCAACTTAAGCAGATTTTGCAGTAGCCGAATAGAAACTGAATTTTAAACAAATGTAAACCAATCACCACAGTGTCCCTTCAATAATCCGTAGGGAACAAAAACTGGTAGCTTTGAGTGACAATAAATTTTCGTCAATGAACTTGACTTAGTTGTCACTGTTTTTCAATTTTATTTAGTAGCATACTACACAAGTCAAAAAGAAGAAATATAAAAATCGCTGGCATTTACATTTTAATACCAAAAGAACATTAGATCATTTAATTTTTACTGACTTTTCGAAACAATTTCCAATGAACATTTTTATATCATCTTCGTTTCAATCTTTTTATGAAAACAATATTTACACTTTATTGTACCTACACTTTGATGTTGATGCATTTAGAGATGTGGACGCATATAATTTTTATTAGTTATGCGTTTACATAAAGCCTCTAGTTTGATATGATTTTTATTACTTTTGTATTACCTCGGGATCACACGTTCAATCTAATATTAAAGTATAGTGATTCCTGTGAATGATTCTTTGAAATCTAATACTTGTCACACAGTCTCGTTCATGTCGCTTCATTTGAAAACATTGATAGGCATTGAGTTAAATTGTTCTGTGATAGACACGTGTGTTCAGCTCAGAGAACGTGCTTTAAAACTGTCTTGATAAATATCGAGTCATAAGATCATTTAGATTTGGTTTTGATTCTTGAAATCTCTATAATACTAACTCTGATTTATGGTTTTAGTTCTTCTCCATTCGATCTCGAAGCATTGTATGGGACCATTTAGAGATCATTTACTTACAAAAGTTTCTATGCTGATAGTGCTCCATATTAGACTTTCTTACCTTAACTACGTACAGCGATATCAGACCACAATAAATTTCTTATTCTATTTCGCCACCATCAGCGAAAAATTATTTACAATGATTGCAAAACTTGCGAAAAGTAATGCATCTAGCATTTATTATCTCATATCCATTAGTTAGACATTGCCATTTTAAGTTGTGTCACACCGTTTGCCGTTTCGATTTGGAACAAACATAAAAAGCGGTCTGCGATGTATGTGTTTGTGGATAAAATTAATGCATGAGTCGAGAATGAATTGTGTTTGAAAGATTAGGATTAGTCATATTTTGTGGAAATATGTATTTATGGGCATAGAGTGGTCCATTTGTGAACTTTCAACATTTCTATAAAATTGAGTTGTCACTGGTAGAGAAAACTTATAACTTATGTATTTCTTAATCTAGAACTAAAGATTATGCTACAAACAGAAAGTAAATTAATCGACGCAATCTCTATTATGACCAGCTCAGTAATTTATACTTGTTATAACAGACCCGGCAGACTTTGACCTGAATCAAACTGGCAGCTAAAAGATCACTTCGTCAGTACATTCTATACAACCTTCTAGTATCATAAAACTAGCCATCGAGACAAATGGAAAAGATTTACACCTCAATCATAGATGCGAGGTAACGATGCGCCCGTGACGCAAGTCCACATACGAACAAAAAATTAAGAAACATTTTCTTCGTAGAAATTCGTAAATTGTAATTGTAAGCGACCCATATTTATTAAAGTCGTTTACCAAGAACAAATTCAAGTCGGCTCTTACTCTAGAATGTCGTGACACTCTCGAGTCGACCTCAAACAGCAACGAAATCACACTTGTATGAGTGCTTGGTCACAGCGCCATTGCAGAAAATGAAGCAGCGGATGAATTGGCGAGATCCCTCAAAAGGAAATGCTTCAAGAGATTAAGAGACATTATAACCGGTCACTGCACGCTCAACTGACATCTCTATACTATGGGTATCAGTAATACCTGTGAACTGTGATAATTGATAATTGTAGAAATCGCTAAACATTTTCTCTGTGTGTGCCTAGCTTATATGAACACTAGGAGAAAGTGCCTAGGATATTACACAAAAAAATACAGCTACATATGGAGCATCCACAAAAAGTATTTTCTTAAATACCGAAGTGGTACAGATGGTTCTAAATTAGAGGCCAACCTTGTTGCCGCTCAATTTTTTGTAAAATATTTTCCTAAAAAAATTTTTTTACTTCGTGATAAAGGTTTTGTGACATGGAGAATGTGTCCCTGCGCAAATTTCTCTAATGCCTCACAATTAAGAGAGTAAATGGATTTTGAATGCATTCAGAATCCATTCCCAACATACATTTTTGGTGACAGGTGATGCATCACATGAGTTCACTGCGTGGATTCTGAAGACATTTGTAGTTCATTTTGTATTCATTGGGTGTGAATGGGTGTGAAATGTGTCGGGGTGACCGCCATCAAATCGCTGTCAAAGTGACGCCATCTTGGATTTTTTGTTTTTTCAGTTTGCAAAAACCCGATAACCCGGCAATCTGTATAAAAAGAAACCCGACCCGACCCGATTCAATTTTGAAAAACCCGATAACAAGAAAAAAACTGAAGCAGAAGGAAAAAATCGCTAAAAATATTTTGTGTAACATTATCTCCTGAGAAAGGTCTATGCCATACAGAGAAAACGTGAAAATTTGTTGAGAATGGCCAAACTTAAATTATCGAACTCAGCAATTGCACTAAAATGCGGCTTTTTACTTTTTTTACGGTTCTTACTCGCAAAATTTATTTGATTGATAAAATGAGTATTACATTTCCAAAATATAGTCTGACACCGTGTTGCACAGAGCCGATTTTTGAATTACCAGTTCTAAGTTGTAATTAGGACGTGCGCAACAAAAAAGAACTTCTGCAACGAGGTGTAAACTAAATGTCCGAAATGTTCGTATCACAATGAGGTAAGCATAAATTAACTGAAATGACTGTACATCGAACCATTAATTCTTAAACAAAACTTCTATCCATCAAGTTTCATCGAAAAATATTACTATTATTCTATCCCATCATACACTATCTCATTACGCTGACACATACATTCATCAAAACTATTTAAGTCGGTGTTCGGTCAAAATAACTCCGGGGCAAAATAACCCCAGACAAAATAACCCACTGGACAAAATAACTCCGACAAAATAACCACCGATCAAAATAAGCCCTGGATGCAGTCACCGTAATGAATATTGATGGCGAAACAGCGCCGCAGGCCTGAATATATTAAAAAAAAGCGGGGTCGAGGGGCGGCAGCCCCGGAAGGGTGTGGTCAAAGGTGGAATATCCCCCTTGCGGGGTTTGAGGCAGGCGTACTGAAGCTCACCGTGTAACGAAATTTTCACCTCGATTAAATCTAATCACAATTGATTCGTAACTACGATAAAAAGCACCAATTTATTACATAGGAATTGATTCGTAGGCAATCTTATTATCATACACAAAATTGTCTTAATACTAACTGTGCACTCCCCTTAACCTATTACCTCAATTTACGTTGGAGTGAATGAGACTTTGATGTTGCACGGAGCACATGTGGATGAATTCGTTAAGACAATGTGTTCCGGTATAATCCACCATTCAATATGGATGCCAGCAATATGACTCCAATGTAAAAACCCAATGTAATAATGGCTGTCACCTAAAAGCTATTCCACCCAACGTTATTGTTGTGAAACTCCTTTGCTCTCGATCATCTTACCTCACTATCCGTGAGCTTACGCACTAGGTGGCCCCTCTTAAATTCTGAATAAAACTTTAACAACGTTTCACGTGTTCCACCGTCGATTTCACTATAAACACGACTTTACTCAAACGAAGTCAGAACAGAAATGATCTCGGTCATCTCATATCACGTCGTACGTAGCACATCGGAGGTACTAACTGTTGACAGCAACATCTGTCGTATGCTCCATCTCTGTCCATCCTCGTTCACTCAAATGTCTCCAAAACTATCACCCGGGTTAGTTCAAAACTAAATTAAGGCTAGTGTTATGTTTTTTATAATTATTTACAAACTGTTAAGGCCCGAGTTACAACCGCAGGCGCCGGGTGAGGGGGCAGAGCACTCCAACACGATACAATGTCCTCTTAATGAAATAATGACTTCAACAGCTTCTCTAAAAACCGGACAAAATAACCCCGGGGGGATTATTTTGTCGGTGTTATTACGTCCGGGGTTATTTTGTCTAGAGTTATTTTGACCTAAAGCCGATTTTGAAAAACCCGTAACCCGTCAACCCGATAAAATTGATTCGGGTTCGGGTCGGGTTTTTTAGTACATTCGGGTAACCCGCTCACCACTAATGTATTGACACTAATTGATTTTATCTTATCACGAAAGTTGAGGTCGCCGCCGCGCGTAAGGTAATGTGTGACGCAGTCCTTGTCCTTAATGTACACTTCCAAAATTAGTGATATCGTTTGAGGTGACGCTATCGGTGATAATACGCAGAAATTTGTTTGACTTAAATGTTAGTTTGTGGTCAAAGTTTTATTCTTTCAAAAAAATTGCGTCACGTTTTTCTAAAACAACAATATTCCATTCAAACAAATTTTTGAGTATTATCAGCGATAGTCTCACCTCAAGCGATATCATTTATTTTGGAAGTGGTCTTACAGACTGCGTCACACGTAACCTTTTAAGAAGTTTGTGTATGCTTATCACATTGTGGTTATCACAAACGTATTATGATTGCTTCAAACAAATGTAAGGTAACTGGAAACATTTAAGAAATTATTTCTCTCAGTGAATTAGAAAAGTGAAAACATACATCAAGCAACAATCACACGCGTGTTATATTAAGGTTATGGGATGAGTTGAATTGTTGCTAAAGTATGTTTTCACTTTTCTTAGACGGTAAGCCTTTCGCTCTTCACAATTTTCATAAAATTTCATATCCTAACTGACACTAAATTCAGCGATCTGTTTGAATCATCTTACAGTCTTCATTCACAAAATTTGTTTGACCCTCATGAAACAATAAATAATTCAATTTAAAGGTAATTTTACACTTCTAGACGAGATTTGATAACAAAATATTGCGCATTACATTGAACCGTTGAACGAAAGGGAAAGATCACCAAAAATAAAATCGTAGGGTAAGGCAACCAGTAACCGACGTCCGTTGTTTCGTTTTCAAGTCCATGCTTCGCTGATATCCAACAGTTTTCCTAATTGGTAGGGGTTCGTAATCGGTAGATTTACCATAAATTGTTTCGGGCGAAACAAAAACTACTTCAGCGATTTGAATTGAATGGTGCGCTGCGTATATGCGATATCTAAATTTAAACTTTATTTGTGCACAGATGAAATTATATCCAAATCCAGCAGTATACACGATATTTAAATGATAGTAATTTTCTACTTAAAAGTTAACTTTGGCACAGATTGGAATATTAGTAGCAAGTGGTTTATCAGTCTGTCAGATCAGTATTTGGTAGTTGCGATTTATATGCTCATCTTTACTGTACAGTCGGTCGGGACAAAGAAAGCATCAAGTAAAAATCGTGCCGATTCTCGCTGTGATTTTTCAATAAAAATATTGACTTTGCTCTAGTTTTGCTTGAAATTATAAATGAAGCGTAAAAAGTATTTACAGTACTCCACTTCATAACTAATTTTACATAAGTTTGTTAATTAATTTTACGAGTTTTATTGTCGATCATAAAATCTTCAAAATGATTGGTCAAGGTGTTGAGGATGTTAAAATATCGCTACAAAGGTTTGGCTGGCCAGACTATTTAGTGTTTTTGGTGATGTTACTTAGTTGTGTGATGATTGGAATTTATTTCGGTTTCATTCAAAAGAAACCGAAAAAAACTTGTGAACAAGCGGCAGATTATTTGGTAGGTGGACGGAAAATGGCGGTTTTCCCAGTTACAATGTCATTGATTGCAAGGTAAGTGTGTCGAATAGATGTGACGTAAAATTCAATTAAAAACATAAGCAAAGGTCCGTACGGTAACTTTTAAAGAATTTCAAGGAATATAGAAATTGTAGCAAATTACTGAGTACTTCCTTTTTGAATTGCATTGGAAAATTACTAAAAGGTATTTTTGAGAAACCCATCCGACGGGTAAAACTGATGCGATGTTATGTGGAGAAAAACTTACTATTTCGTCGATCGTCCCGTGCAACATTTCAGCTAAAATTTATAAAAAAAAGTCTCAAAATTTACAAAAACAAAGTTCCTCTTGAGCTAGGCCATCATTTCTCTCCCAGCCCCTAATCTAATTTCCCGAAAAACTCCTTACTAGCCCTTCTTTCGACCTTTCTTAATCACAAAAGATTTCCCGCTCTTTGTTTGAGATAACCATTATATGTTTGCAATAAACAACAACAAACAAAATATGATAGTTACAATCATAATGTGATAGCTACAAACATAATATGTTTACCGGAATAATATTGACCGACAGGGCCAATCATAATACGAGGCGAACAGTGATTTTATGATTGCCACTGTCATATTTTGTTAAATACAAACCTATAATGGTTATCACAAACAAATTCTTCCCACCACATTTTCATCACTTTACATCCAACTTACTCATATCCGTCCCAACCCCCCATCAAAATACCCCAAAGCGATTTTCTAGACCTCCTCAATTTCGAGCTTTTGAGTGGACCATATAGCCTGAACCACTGAAGTCGATTTCACTTTCTTCGGTCAAGAATTGGTCGAGTTATCGTGTTGACAGACGGTCAAAGTTTTATTTGGAGATTCGGCACCACTTAAGGCACTTAAGACAAGTGCTCACTAGACTTAATGATGTAAAAATCAGTGGAAAACTAACAAATTCTATCTCTCCATAGAGTTGAGCTATCGTATCTATTATTTAAAATTTCCTTTTTTTTAAATTCAGTTTCATATCGGGCATATCACTCCTTGGAACGCCAACAGAAATCTATGTGTATGGAGTACAGTACATGTTTATCATTTTCGGCGTTCTGTCAATGGGTGTCGTAATGACCTTCGTTTTTCTGCCGGTTTTCCACGATCTCCAGCTGACATCAACGTATGAATATTTGGAAACAAGATTCGATAAAAAAATGCGTTTGTTCGGTTCAGTTATGTTTACATTCGGAACTGTGAGTAGATCTCTCAAACATAACGTCTGCATGCCGTTAATATTTTTGTTGAATTGTTCAGATGGCCTGGTTGCCCATCGTCATTTACGTTCCAGCATTGGCTTTCAATCAAGGTGAGATATAGATATTTGTTCACCAAGGGGAGAAAATAATAAATTCGAATGAAAGTAATTCGTTTGAAATGAACGAAACGTTTTTCATGCTTGCCCGTGAGAAAATGAGTGTTACATCGGTCTTCCGAATTATGAATGTTTGAAATGCGAGAGTTTTCTTTCCGCAATATTTCGACTCAGTTGAAGAAAATGACTGAATATTATCTTCCAACAGTTACTGGCATAAACGTCCATCAGATTACGCCAATCGTTTGCATCGTTTGCATATTTTACACATGTGTCGGTGGATTAAAAGCTGTTGTGTGGACTGATGTTGTACAGACGGTAATGATGTTCGGTGCAATTTTCTTGGTAATGATCAAAGGGACAGTAGATGTTGGAGGTGTGGACGAAGTCTGGAGCCGTGCAGTAAAAGGGGACAGAATTGAAGGACCTGAGTAAAACTATTTTTATTGAGATTTTCCATAAACGCTAATTTTGTTTCCTTTAGTCTTAACTTTGACCTCAAGTCAAGGCATACAATTTATTCTTTATTATTCGGAGGATTTGCTTATTGGTTGAAAAGTAACGCTGTGAGTCAGAACATGATCCAACGTTATTTGTCTTTACCCACGTTAGCGTCAGCTAGAAGGTAATTTTCTTTTCATTGCTTTAGTAATACACGCTATGTTCGTTCACGCACATTTAATTATTAAGCGAAGTATGAAATCCGGCGCTTATCTTTATTCGCGTAATTTCAAGCTTAAAAATTTCTTCCTCGCTTTGAGGGGGCACGCTTGGAATAATTATAGGTCGACAATTTTACAAAATTATACATAACATCCGAACGTATGATTTAATAGAAGTGCTAGTGGTGCAAGATTGCGGTCAACGTGAGAATCTGTAGGTGTTTGCCTTGAGTGCCATAAGTGTGCTAGTGGTGCAAGATTGCAGTGAACGTGGGAATATACCGATGTTTGTCATGATTGTGTGTGTGTGTGTGTGTGTGTGTGTGCAACAACACTAATGCAATATTAAAGGAACATGATGCATTTTTATGGTAGCGCTGGTCGATACTACACACACTATGGGCTGTACAAAGTACGCACGCCCGAAAATGCTGTTTTTTGACCCTTCCTCCCCCTTCCCACTCTTCTGCACGCTTTTGAACTATCCCCCAACCAAAAGCGCACAAAGTTTTCAAGTATAAAAAGCATGCAATTTTTCGACAAGAATTTACTTATGTACTCATGAGTCATAAAGCGAAAGCACATTATCAATAGAAACAAAGAAAGAATACATTTATTGCATGAGTAACGAATTTCAGTGATTTGACACCACATGAGCATATATTTTGAAATTTTATAGGAAATAAATCTTGAAAATATCGAAACAGTACGCACGCTTTTGATGCACCTTCGACTCCCCCTTCACACTATTTCGTACACTTTTTGAAACCCCCCGCCTCCCCCCTTTGTGAACAGCCTCTTATGAAACTTTTCTGCAAGTAAAACTAGTCTGGTTTTTGTCTAAGGGATTCGATCGCAGCGCCATGTCCTTGCGATCATTGAGCGAACTTAACGTTTCTACTAACGCAGTTAAGTAATTCATTTTAATCAAAAATAATTTTAGAGCACTGTGGCTATTCATTGCTGGCGTTCTTTTGTTATTAGGAATGTGTTGCTACTGTGGGTTACTCATCTATGCCACATATCATGAATGTGACCCATTAACAACTAAGGTAAAGATTTTTGAAACCGAAAATTAGTAGCAAAAGCGCTTAATTTTTGTTTTGCTAAATTTATTTGTTTTACAGTTAGCCAAAGCTAAAGATCAGTTGTTGCCGCTATTAGTTATGGATATTTTAGGTGACTTTCCTGGTCTTCCGGGTTTATTTGTTGCTGGCGTCTTCAGTGCAGCATTAAGGTAAGGGGCCGTTCACAAATGACGTCACGCTTGCTATAAAAAATGAGTATCCATAAAAAGGTCATAACTCGTTCAATACAACAAATTTCGCTTATAGGACTCTGGCTACCCCCTCAAACAGGGGGTTTGTTTGGGAGGGTAGCCGGAGTACTATAAGCAAAATGTCTGACCAGTTTGGAGTAATGAACTTTGTGGATTTTATAGCAAGCGTGACGTCATTTATGAACAGCACCTAACATAAAAATGTACACCAGAACTTTGAAATCAATGAATCTTCTCGTCGACAGTTCCTTATCAACTGGTCTCAATTCTATGTCTGCCGTTATACTTGAAGACTTCTTCAAAACATTCTCAAAAACGCCGCTAACAGATAGGCAAACTGGTTATATAATGCGAGGCGTCGTGGCTGTCTTCGGTGCTATATGCGTTTGTTTGGTGTTGGTGGTGGAAAAACTCGGATCTGTCTTGCAATTATCGATGAGTTTAGGAGCGGTTACGAATGGACCTTTACTGGGAATATTTACAATGGGAGTAATGTTTCCCCATGTTCATGGAACTGGTGCACTAATCGGTGGAAGTACAGGTCTCGGCATAATGGCCTGGATTTGTGCGAAAGCACAAGCGGCAATAGCATCCGGTGAACTAAAATTCGTTACGAAACCCGTTAATACATTGGGCTGCTCTTACACATTCATCGCATCCGAGCCATTAAATATGCTGGCAATCAATGCAACAGAGGCGATCATTCCGGAGGTTCCAGAAGAACCGGTATTTGCGATATATCATCTATCGTATTTGTGGTACACTTTGCTGGGAGCTGTCATAACAATCGTTGTTTCACTGATAGCATCTTTTGCATTTGGAGCTAATGATCCCCGAAAAATACATCCAACTTTGTTAGCACCATTTGTGCGAACAATTTTATGGCCAAATAGAAAAAACTTCAAAAGAGATGATCCAATTGGGATTGAAAACGATGCACAATTCGTAAGTGCTTTAGATCTGAAGAAACTTGATACACCAATAAAGGTAGCCCTAGAATAGTAGTTGTAGGTAATTTATACGGGAAGTTTTATTTTTTTATTCTAATAAGGAGGAGTTAAGATAAGATAGTCTTTTTATAATAAATAAAAATGCAATAAACTAGAGTAACTTAACACGCTTTGTTTAAACATATGAAGTACGAGATTTTCAAGTGAACCTTCACGTATTTTCCTTCGTGTGTTTCGGTAAGGGGTGTGTATGTGTTTCTTTCCATTGCGGATCTTGACCTAACTATTTCCTATTTTCATTATGGTTTTCTTTGGTCTTAGTTTTTCATTAACTATTGACCATAGAGCTCATTCCACGTAAAAACCTACCGTTGTAAATATTGTAAATTCTATAGAAACTGAGTGTACGCAAATTTATTTTCATTCACTTTATTGAAAAAGATGCCAGTTTGTATGGAAAACAATGGTTAACGCAACCAACTTCGCAAAGTTTTGCCTCACGTCAATATAATTCAATGTGAAAGAGCGAAAGAGATGAAATTCGTTACTCAGGTAACGGTACCAAAGGAATTATAGAAATCAAAAATCTTCAGTGTCATTAGGACGCGTCGCACGTGTTGTTATTGCATGGATCTCTTTTCACTTCACTGGTTTCATTTCACATTAAGTAAAGAAGTAGAACTACACACAAGACACTAACACACAGACATCACAAGATAACAAATGTAGCTTGCTATTAAGATATTGGTAGGAGAATTATTTAAAACTGTTTGATATCATAAACATGCCTTTCACTCATTAGTTTTTCTAATTATGATACGGTGTCCGCACATAGACTTCTATTAAACATTGAGGGGTAAACTTAATCATATTTGTTTTGCGAACCACCCCTGTGATCAAATTAAAACCTGGATACCCGCATCCCATCATAATGTGAACACCGCAAATACAAGCACGAAACAACCGAAGGTATTCGGTCCGGTAACCCCCATGAGAAAAAACAATGCTCATCCGTGAGCTGCTAGAATGGAACTGGTAAAATCGTTTTATTACCAGAGACATGATATGGCGACTGGGCGACTATAAATCTAATGCATGAAAGAAATTGTAATATGGAGAAATTCTTCTCTTCATTTTGGTGACGAAATGTCAAATGATGATGACATCATAGCTCGGATTTTTATTTTATCCGGGGAACCATGACGGCTGGGGTGTCTCTGTTTATTACATATGATACAATTGATGAATCAGCTGATTTTCTGCAATGAATATGGCTTCGGTCGCAGCTGCAACCAACTTGAAGTTAAATATTACCAAGATCGAAGCAAAATACTGTCCAGCCCCTGCATATGATTGACATAACGGTAAGTACGTTTGATAACGCTGCGAACGTTTAATAATCAAAGGCTAAATTTACTTAAATTTTCATAAAATCGCTAAAGTTAAAATTTGAAAATTAAGTAAATGTTAAAAAATAAATTGGGACACCGAAACATCGTTGAGCTTTCGCGAATCCAAAAAAAATGTGTATGTACAATGTACATATGTACAGGGTTATTACTCGTAATTCTGAGGAAAAACTCCTTTTTTTGTGAGTTTTTCAAAGTTTTTATAAAAGTTAGTCAAAAAAGCCATGCCTTTCACACAAAAAGGAATTTTCACTCAGGAAACTACAAGTCAAAACCCTTTACATATATTTTTGGAATTGTAAAAGACGATCATTTGAGGACCCGTACGTATCAGAATAGATGTGGCAAACAGAATGGATGTTACAAAAAGACTCGTACGTATCTAAATATACAAATAAGCAAACGTTCTTTTACAAATGTAAGAGTTTCACAGATCCATAGAAATTATCCAAGGTATTGTCAAAGGCCCTACCGAAGTACGTCTCAGACCATTCAAATCTAGAAAAAATTATATCCAAGGACTAAGTCATTTTTCCCTAAAACCCTGAAACACGTGTTCACTTAAATTCAATTCTCTACAACTTCGCCGTTGGAACCATATTTCTAACTCTCATTGTTCTGGAGATTCGAGTCATCCTGCCTACTAATGGAAGTGGCCATATAGAAGAATTGGGCTATATTTCGACAAAATCTTGAAACGTGTTCGCTTAAATATAATTCTCTACAACTTCGCCTTTGAAACCAACTTTCTAGCTCTAATAGTTCTGGAGATTCGGGTCATCCTGCCCAATTATGGAGTGCCCATATACCAGAATTGGGCTATATTTCCCCAAAACCCTGAAACACGTGTTCGCTTAAATTTAATTCTCTACAACTTCGCCTTTGGAACTAACTTTCTAACTCTCACAGTTCTGGAGATCCGGGTCATCCTGCCCAATTATGGAAGTGCCCCATATACCAGATTGGGGGTATTT
Source organism: Pseudolycoriella hygida (assembly GCA_029228625.1). NCBI lineage: Eukaryota > Metazoa > Arthropoda > Insecta > Diptera > Sciaridae > Pseudolycoriella > Pseudolycoriella hygida. The sequence goes on from WJQU01003310.1 coordinate 16,869, forward strand.
CCCCCAAACCCTGAAAAACACGTGTTCGCTTAAATTTAATTCTCTACAACTTTGCCTTTGACAGTAAATCTCCATATTGCATAGTTAAGGAAATATAGACGAAAAACTGTTTTCGTGTATGGCCAAGAATCTCAATTTCGTCATTGATCCCAGTGCCCAGACCCCTGTACCGATTCCCACAAAAATTTTTCCCTGTTTTGTGACATCAAATTCTTTCATTTGACACCAAAATGAGGAATTTGCGTGCTATACTTGCTCAGATATTTGCGAAAAAGCTTCACCGACCCTCGAAAAACCATGTTTTTGGTCACTTCCTCGACCATATCTCCGGAACCACTTGATCGATTTTGCTCATCTTCAAACTTGAATCATGGGAGGCTTGTACATTTCAGGGAAAAAAATAGTTTAGGCTGATCGGTTCAGACGTTTGGAAAAAAAAAGTGGAGACGGATGGACCGACAGACCTCGATCTACCGCATGTTACAATAAGATTGTTTGTAGTAAACGTATAGGACCTTTGTACTTCGTACGGGTCCAAAAAATTAATTTAAAATTCAAAAATAGAGAGATACTTTTGTGTGGGATTTTATATTGAACATTCCACTATTGGTTTCTAATTTCGTTATTTTCATGAGATTAAGGCGTCCAGCCCTAAACCCTTACCAAAAATCAACTGTGCAACGTTAAGGAAAGTTAGCTCTTCGTGGTGAATGTTGCAATCAAACGATATTATTTTCGTGATTTTATTAAAACCTCGTCCTATTTTATTGATTTCTTTGCTCCCCTTGAAAATTGAAGAGACTTTTGCAGAACACCCCGTCCCACTCATTCGCACGCTTTTCAAAAACCCATTTGTGTGTGGCTACTTTGTGAATGGGCGCTTCATTAGACCACAAAGGCATGACAATAGTTTTTTATAATTTCTCCTGGCGTTTGTTTCTCTCCCAGATTCTTCATTAAAACTTTACACTTGTATTCAAAACACAGAGCTAATCCAGCCGAATCCGGCTGTATCAAAACACATGTCAGCTCGTTATTTTCCATTCATTCTATTTGTTTTAATGATTGGAAAACGTCAAGTGACGAACTCTGCGTATGTATCTCTAAACATAAACAACTTCATTTAACTTAACAGACATTTTCAAAACATATGCTTTTTTCTAGGACATAACTTGTCTATTTGATCTGATATACTATACATGAATAGTTATTTTCATGACAAGGGGAGAAAATAGAAAATTGCTTAACAATGTTGATGCCTGCTGCGCTCTGGCCACAAACATCACTCTCGTTGCAATTTTTTCTGCTTATGCCACAAACTTTACTCTCGTTGCAATTTTCTCTGCGAAGGCCCCAGACTTCAACTGAGTTAAGAATTTTCTATTTTTCCCCGAGTTACGAATCAAACTTTTTACATTTGTTAGGGGAAGAGTTAGGGAAAGAGTTAATGGATATAGTGAAAAAATGGTGACCAATATCATCCAAAAACATCAAAGGAAGAAACAATTGGAGAATTTATCCACGTTTTACAAGTCAATACGACCCGATGAACCGATGAGACGAGTGGGTTTCACGTATTATCCCAGAGCAACAGTTTCTTTAAAAAAGCTATACCATGAATATGATATCCAAGTCGTCCATAGAAACGATTTCACTTTGAGGAACGCTCTTGGATCACTTAAAGATGTTCCACCTGACATCCAAAAGTCAGGAATCTATCGCATCCAGTGTGGTACATGCGGTAGGTATTATTTCGGGATGACGATCCGTCAATTGTTTGTTCGTTTCAACGAGCATGTAAAATCTGCGAATTGGAAGCAAAAAACAGCTGTGGGAAAACACATTTTTGACACTAAACTCGCTCTGCTCGGTCTACAACACGCGAAATTGCCTAAAACCAGTCGTCAAAAACAGACACACAAATAACTATTTCATCCCGCTTCGAATTACTCATGGAAAAATCAATTTTCGCCCCTCATTTGAGGTGAGAAAATATGAATTTTCGCCTAACAAATGTGAAAATGATGTTGTTTATCGAACTGCTGCTATAACGCGGGTAGGGTTGAGTGAAAGATCTCGCTATTTACCGAGCTGTATTCTGGAGTAGACTGAAACGTATTGTCAGTACTGTGACGGCAGCTGAACTATAAGTCTCTATTAGATTTTCTATTCTGAGTTTTCCAAATAATAATTGAATCGTCAGGGGCAGATCATTCAACATGAAGTTTGGTGTTATTCTTGTTTTATTTGCGTGCGCTAAGTTTTCAATGGCTCTATTTGGCCTAGATTTGTTCAAGCCCAATCCAGTACCTGGAAACTTGAAGCAATTTGGTAAAGACATCTCCAGATTGGCTGGATGTTTCCTGCATCGTTTTTGGAATGACTGTAAGCGCATCCATTGCGGTGATAATGCCAACTTAGCTGATTGCATTTGTAGTAATCAACAAAAATTAGCACGACATATTAGAATAAACTTTAATGTCTGCGTAGACAACACAGCCCCATTCTCTGGAATTATCAAAGAAATTGGTGCCGACATCGGAGGTTTGGGACTCTCTGCATTATGCGGTGCATATGAGGGAGGCAGATATCATGGAGGAGAGAAGAGGAGAGGGAGTAGAACATCTGAAAACCCCTACTAAATTTCAGCCTTGGCACGAAAACGTTATCAAATATTTCCAACGTCGACACAATTCGTATGTAAAAAAGTTGAAAAAATAATAAAAAATCTACGCTTGGAAAAAAATTATGTTTTTTTATACATTTCCGTTCATAAGCAAAAAAAAGAAACATAGAAAAACTCTCTAAGTTCCTCGTTGTATTACTTTGACAATTCGAAAGTGCAAAGTCCAGACGCCAAAAATAAACTACCAAATTAAATCTCACCTCCAAAAAGAAGCAGAGGCAGGGTGGGTCCGGCGTCCGTTAGCAAAACTATACTATGTAAAGCGTCAAATTAATTTCATTTCTTTTGGAAGTACATAGAAGGACATTCAAAAGCCATTAACAATTCTTACAAAAAAAATGCAAATAAAACAAAAAGGCTGTTGATTTCGTCGTTTACAACATTTTCAGAACACCACCTTGTACATGCTCAACCTATCAATTGCTCTTTTTACGTCCACGTCGTTGTCCTCGGGTCCTCAATTCCTTCGGAGTTTTGTGCTAAGCCTAAGAGTGTTACCTGATGACTTTCCTACGGGTCACCGGGGAAGTAGGTTGGGCGGTTGGTTAACCTCCAAACACCGTAAAAAATGGATACCGGTTATAGACTCAACAACACAGCCTCGGATCGGACATGAAAAACGCCACGACTTAAGCAACGGAAAAAGGACAACGATTTAAAATTGGGAACATGGAATGTAAGATCTTTGTTGCGGCCAGGAGGTTGAGATCTCTCACAAGTACGTTAAAGTCGGCGAAAATTGACATTATAGCAGTGCATGAAACGAGATAGCCTCGAAAGGACACCATGACCAGTAGCGCCTCTAAGTTCTACTACAGAGGGAAGCGTAACGACAGTCCAAGAGAGTATGGAACAAGTTTCATAGTTTTCGGCAGAGCTACAAACGCGGTGATTGGCTTCAATCCTGTTGACGAGCGATTGTGCTCTCTACGGATAAGAGGAAAATTTTTCAACTACACTCTTATTAACGCCTACGCACCCACGTAGGAAAAAGACAACGAAGCGAAGGAGCTATTTTACGAGAAACTGGTGGAGATATATGGTAGAGCACCGAAACGTGACATTCCGCTTGGAGATCTGAATGCCAAGATAGGCGAAGTCTTCTATCACCCCACAATTGGTAAATACAGCCTTCATGAAAACTCTAACGACAACGGTACGCGACGCAAGAAACCGCCAAGAAACATGGTTGTAGCAGTACGTATTTCAAACATAAAAACATCCACCAGATTGATCACGTTTTCATAGATGGGCAAGCTGGTACAAATGTATTGGATGTCAGGATCTGTAGAGGACCAAATGTTGATTCTGACCACTACTTGGTTAAAGTGGTTGTTAGATCTCGCATATCGGTCCAACACAACTGACAACAGGCATTGAAAAAGTCAGACGTTGAAAAACTGCAGAACGAAGACATTAAACACAAATACGTGGATAACTTGGAGAGAAAAATTATTGAAGAAATGGTCAGTGAACAACACAGCATAGACGATGCGTGGAATCAAATTATGCGGAATGTAGAGAGCGCCGCATTGGGAGCGAGACATTGGGAACGAGAACGGGAAATAAAAGAAGTAACTGGTTCGACGATGAATGCCAGCGAGCTCTGGAGAACAAAAACGGACCTCGACTAAAAGCTCTGAGTCGATATACTCGAGCAGGCCAGGCAGAGTACCGTTCGAAGAAAAATTTCGCTCGAAAAGTGTACCGAAACAAAAAACGGCTGCAGGATGGGAACGTTTTGATCGAAATTGAAAAGCTTGGCAATAGGAAGGAAACTCGGAACTTCTACCGGAAAGTAAATGAATCTAAAAATGGTTACAGTCAACTACCTTTGCTGTGTAAGGACAA
>WJQU01003312.1:0-23329 GCA_029228625.1 Pseudolycoriella hygida
AATCTGAATTATTTAAAAAACTAATTTAGAAAACTAATTTAAACAAAACAACTAGATGAGTTAGATGACATTAGTTTTGTCTTGAAGATTGGCTGCGTACCACAGTGGTCCATATCCGAATATTAACGGAGTGCGAAACTGTTCGCAAAACAATAAAATATATGGGAGTCTGTTAACTTTTGTAGACTACTGCTTGTTTTTGGAAAAGAATGCATGGGAAAATTAACATTTCCGTGAAAATAAGTTGGTATTTGTCGAGCCTCAGATTTTGATGAGGCAATCTTCACCACGACTCCGAACCATACGTAAGTACCGGTCTAATCATAGATTTGTATATTGCGCATTTTGAATTTCGGGTTACTGACTTGGACTTTAAGATTTTCAGAAGGCCGTAATAACTTCGGTTGCCAAGAATTACTCGTCTCTTAATTTCGTCCGCGATGTCGTTGTTAGTGTTCAGCTCCGATCCAGGGTGTACGAATTTGTTGACCATTTTAAATGTGTGTGTGTCGATCGATACGGTTCCTTCCTGGTGGCGATTCGAAGGCGGGATGATCATATATTTCGTTTTTTCGTCATCAACTTTCAACCCAAGGTCTGTATATTTCCTCTCCAAGGCCATAAACTTGTCTTTAACAACATCCAAGTTTTCGTCCAAGTATGTCCAGGTCGTCTGCAAAACCTAGCAACTGACTCGACTTGGTGAAAATGGTGCCGCTGGAATCTATGTCCATGGTGCGCCCAGCTGCTTCAGGGGTCAGGTTAAAAAGCAGCGTCGCGAGAGGAAAATGTCGAAAGTCTCTGACAGTTGGTTACGGATCCTTACTCGGCTATTAGCTACGTTCAGTGATAACTTGGTTAGCGAGATCAGTTTGTTAGGGATTCCAAATTCCTCCATTACTCTCCATAGCTTACTTCTTCTAACACTGTCACTGCCTTGAAGTCAACGAACAAATGGTGTGTTTCGATGTTGTAGTCCTTGCACTTCTCCAAGATCTGTCTGATATTAAACAGCTGGTCCGATGTTGAACGACCTACACGAAAACTACCTTGTTATTCACCTACAGAGTTTTCCTCTGTATGGATGAAGGCGCTGGTAAAGAATATTTGCAAATATCTTGTAAGCAATATTCAGCAGAGCGATTCCTCGAAAATTGTCACACTCCATTTCGTCACCTTTTTTGTATATGGGACAAAGTATGCTAGTCTTCCACTCTTCCGGTAACTCCTCGACATTCCATATACGCGTGATGAGCTCGTGCATCTCCATACATAGCTCGTCCCCGGGGCTTTGAAATTTCTGAGCCTCGAAATTTCGGCTTCACCTTTTGCATCGGTGGTTCTTCTATGTATGGTTGCGCAGTATGAAATGGCAATTCGTTGTTGGCAATCTTTCGTATTCTCTTAATTTTCGGATATGGATCTAAAGTGGACCTAAAAAATAGTCTATCACTGCGCCTCACCCCACCTTGGTGCACCTCACTGCACCTTGTTGCACCTCACAGCACCTTGGTGCACTTCACTGCACCTTGGTGCACTTCACTGCACCTTGGTGCACCTCACTGCAACTTGGTGAACCTCACTGCAACTTGGTGCACCTTACTGTACCTCACCGTATCTAACTCCACCTCACTGCACTACGATGAACTGCTGTGTCCGAATACATTAATAGTTCTGGGATTTCCTTTGGTTGGAGTTCATTTCATGACGCCTTAGATTCTCAATAAAATCATTCTTTGAACGTGTTCTGGATCTGACATCTTGTTTGGTTTGATTTTTTGGTACCATACTTGGCAACCATGGAATAGAATCAGCCTGATGATTGCAGTGTAGAGTCAATAAATCACTTTAGGCTTCAGTCCCAAAGTCTTTTCAAAAGCTATTCTACATTGCCAGTAGATTTAGTAGCTTTATCTATTCTTTCTTGGATGTGCTGTTTCCAGCTTAGTTTTTTATCTATTATCATTCCCAGGAAGTTAGCCTGGTTTGTTAGTTTAAGTTGTATGCCATGTCGTTAAGTTTTGGAAGTTTTAGTTTCTCAACTTATGTTTTGCTCGTGAAAAGCACTAGAATTGTTTTCTGGGGGTCTATCGATAGACCATTTTCGATGCACCATTTCTCTACTACAGTTAGGGCAGATTTCCTTAGTGAGTTTAGTGTGCTTTCAAATTTGCCGATAATTAGAATTACCAAGTCGTCTGCAAAACCTTCCGCGTTATAGTTCGCGTTATTTAGGTTCCTTAAGATACTATCTATCACCATGTTCAACAGAATTGGTGAAAGTACGCCTCCTTGTGGGCATCGTTTGTCGACTATGCCGATTTTTTGTGCGTTCATAAAATTTGCTTTTCTTACATATATCTACTAGAAATATTGGAAAGATACGTTGGCAAAATTGAAAAAATGTCAATTTAGCGAACGCGAGATTGACAACTGAGAACAAAATAATTTATCGCTTCAGTTGGGAGATTTTTCGCGTACGCGCTAGTGTCAAACTGCAGTAGGTCGATACACTCGACCGAACTCCGTTCATATGCAATGAAATATGGACCTATATACTACCCAATCCTCAATCACTACTCATTCATTATATATGTCCTACGCTTTGCTAGCGCTAGCGAGGTGCGTGCTGAATTTGTGAATGGCTCCTAACAAACAAACCCACTTAGAGTTTTTTCTAACCCTCACTTGCATAAGATCCATAAATCCATAATAACGCTTACATCCTCCATAGCTTTTAGTATGTGAAAAAATAGCAAAGTTTTGATAAAATCAATGTATTTGAGTCCACACTGTTAGGATTTATATTTTATTTTTAGAGAAAAGTTTATTATGCTCTATGCACGCTTGAATAGAATTGGAATGAATCCAAACGTTACTTGAAATGAAATTTTGTTTATTTTCTTTCATTTATTCATTCATTCATACAACACGAAAAACATTATAACATGCCTGTATATTTATGTTATGACTATTGGGATGAGTATTTGGTTATTATAATTATTATTTGCCTTATTTATTGGATGAATTTTTATGTTTACTTTAACTAAATGAAAACAAATTGAATTAATTTGTGCGTCATGTTGTCCTATTTTCGGTAGACGTCACCTCAACTGCTACATAAGCTACATTATGCCAGCCGATTCTTTGGATTAGGCACAAAAATATTCTTTTATTTTTATAGGCGCGTTTATAGGATTATGCATTTATCGTTTCGGTTGTAAGTCACTGTCCATAAATGATGTCCAATATGGAAGAGCCCCCGGGATGGAAGTCCGAAACTCAAAACCCCCTCAAATGAAAAAAGAAAATTTATCTCCATAAGGCAACTGTTCCAGATGTGTTAATGTCTGAGCGTTATGTCAATGAAAAAATAATTCAGATAAGAGCTTACCCTTACATGTTCATAGTAAAAGTAATACTGTCGTGTGCTTATAAATTTACTTGTTATCAAGTTTCAGCTGTTATCAAGGTCTGCCATAGAAAAAATACATTGAAAAAAGAGATAATGTCGATAATGTTGAAAACAGAATAACAAGTAAATTTAAAAGCACGTGTTTGTACGTAATGAGTTGTATCCTAAGATTGATTCCAAGTTTGCAGGCTTATATCCGTAGAGATTTGCAAAGTGTCGAATGACTTTTCATAGTTGGGTTTACTCAGCAACAAATTCTCTGAATCTGTTGAGTGGCTCCGACTGTAGGGTTCTCAGCGTGGGTCCAACTCACGTTACGCGACGCTAGACTATATTTGTGGTTGTTCATTCTTCGACTTCGACGCGTACTTTTGAACGAGTTGCGAACTATATTGTCCATTGCAGTATGACCTAGAGGACTCCCCTTAGTGCTCTAGGTTGGTTCAGAGATCGGACCTAGTACAAAAAAATTTTTTTATTCTTTCAACATTCAAAAAATTCTTTTTCTTCCAAATTGTTCAAACCAACTGGCATGCATCCAATCGTAGGATCTGGGTTGTATAAAAGGCGAGTTGCCATAGTCTGAGTATCATTCTATGGCCATCGTTGCTGATATACACATGGTCTTAAGACAAGTTGTACTGATGAGTCGCAATCGACGAAATCAGCACTTTTACTTTTTCGATTTTTGTTAAACAATTGGATGTAGGATTAAGAATTGTGAGTGGCTTTTGAATGTTGATTCAAGCGGGTGGACTTTAAATCTGCCGAAAGTACAGCAGCCATAGTAAAATATTACTTCTATGGGTGTAATTGTACCAAAACGAGAACTTTTCTCCACTTTTTACCTTATTTTTTCAATTTTTTAAACTGTTTTTTTTTTTTCAATTTCTTCGGACGGTTCATGAAAAAATGAGAGAGAGAGAGAGAGAGAGAGAGAGAGATTGAAAGTGGAGTTGAATATAGAGCCATATGTTCGCATCTTCACGTGCAAGCATATACTGATATTCTGTTGGCACATTAGACTTTTTTTGGTAAAATTTTGGTAAAAGCGGCACTTCAAAATCGGTAAGAGAACTGAGACTCTCTTTCGTATATGACTTATTCCATCGGTAGCCCATACATTGTCGCTACTGTGTTGCCAGGGGAACGACTGTGTTTTGTCTCATGTTAATGTAAATCACATTGAACGAGTGAAATTGATGAAATTCGTTACCTAGGTGACGGTACCGATGGAAATAGCCATACGTATAAATTATTGTTGGCTTTAAATTGTGAGAGAAAATGTCGAATGAATTGTAGTTTTCAGAGCAAAAAATGGCCAATCTTGTCGAAAGATAAACAAAATATTGAATGACACAATGAGCAAATCGCCTGACTACACCCAATATACTATTATACGATATCTTTGAAGAATATAACGTTTACTATTCAGGCGAATAGAATTTAACACTACATCAGAAAATATATCCATTTAAACTCTAATACCATGATCTGCTTAGTTTCATGGATTAAACATTGTTATGTAAGTATACCAAAGTCATAACCACTCAGTCCACTTCAGCAATTTGTAACGAAATGAACATTGATATTGGAAGAGCACTCAACATAATAACATATTTATTCCAAGCAACATAACAATAAAGAAAATGGGATGAAATCGCATTCTTGACAAAAAAAAAATGATATCAGCCCAGGCCATCACTATCGAAAATCCTTCGATGAATAAAACTGATTTTTTGTGTTGTTTTCATCTTCAATATTTCGTTAGTTTTTTATTCAAATCCTACTTATAAATTCATTTCAAAGTCGTTCAACTTGATAAATTTCAATGAGTCAAAGAAACATTCTCTTTATTTTTCTTTCTTAAGTTCATTAATGTAGTCTTTAATGTTAAAGATGTTTTATGTCACATATTTCATATAAGTCTGCCTTAATTCCTTACAATACTATCCGACTTACGCTGGGAGATTTTTATAGGACAAAGATTAACGTTCTATATGTTGTCCAGATGCTGGAGATATTTTGGAAAATGAAAAATAATCAGAATTATCCGATTAACATCACGATTCGATGTGAGTGTCTCTGGTGAGATTTTCGCGAATTTAATTAAGTTAATAAAAGAAACAGTTGATGTTGCTCTTGTTTGTTTATACTTAGTCGTATCAGACAAACTCATTCCGTACAAATGAATTATATTTGACCCTTTCGGCCATGCAAAAATAAAAACGCTATTGTCGAAATTCTGCTAAAGCCAAATGAAAGACATTAGTGGAGGGTAATATCTTACCAGCCTGTCTCCCTCAGTTCTGGCACAAAAAGTACTGAATTTATATTGGAGATATAACAAGGCAGACTGGTGCTAAAATTCTGCCTTCCGCAGATGAAAGGTGTTACTCTTAGTCCTGATTTCCATTATTATCTATTTGAACCCAACCTGCTTCTAGCTAAATTTCGTATGGGAGCTAAGTATAAGAAGGCCAAACGAAAGGTATTAGTGTAAATTTTTTATTAATTTTAATTAAGTGGAAATTTTTTATTATATTAGCTTCTTATTGGGCTTCGGCCTGTTAGTTTGGTCAATAAATGAGAAAAAAAACTTATGACACGACACTTACGCTATAAGGTTGTAAGCCACATTCATTTGCTATCTCATTTTTAAATTTGACATTTGCGCGAAAAAAAGTGACAGCAAATTATGTGGCTTACTACATTATAGCGTATGTGTGCTCCTCTTCATTATAGACGTCACATTCGATGGTCTAAGAACACTCGATCATATGGTCAGTATAACTGACCAGAAATCAATTACATATTCCAACAAAAATATTCAAAATTGATTTAAGAAAAATATTTTCAGACCCGTACAAAGAACGAAGTTTTCGAAAAGAGGTCTTTTGTGTTTACCACGACGTTTGTCACCAGTCGAATTTCGACTCAACCGAGTAAAGCTCAACCGTTTTTCAAAAACTTTTTTTTTCCATAAAAGTAATCGACAAATTTTTTTTGGGATTGAATCTGGGCACTGCCGGTCCAAGGGCCAATGAGCTAGGGCCATTTAAGTGGTTTTTGGGCTATTGTACATAACTCGAGTAAATCTACGAATTTCATAATTTTGTTTTGTTTGAAAGACCCGGGCAATTTATGGAAGAAACTTTTTTGAATTTGAGTCCTTGGAGTGCTATGGCATTAAAAACGAGTTTCTGCTAGGGCTATATGTGTTTTTTGTAGATAACTCGAGTCAATCTTTTCCGACTTTCGAATTTTTTTTTTGTTTGAAAGGTCTATGCATGGCCGGTTGCATGGTTTTTTGCTATGTTGTAGATAAAATTGAGGCGAATATTTTCATCAACTTGGGGACGAATTTTGTGCTTTCAGAAGATCGGAGCTCAACAATATTTTTTATTTATCGCCAAATATTTCGTCCTCACTTCAAGGACATTTGAAATGGCTGAAAAAACATTAGATTTAATTTTGATAACCGCATTTTGGGGAACGACATTTCATACTACCTAAGTTGACGTCGGAAATTTTTTCTTCTAATTGCAAACATTGAAAGTTTTTGTCCACTTCCGATGTGTGTTCTGAAGTATACCAAACCCGGTATACACCACAGAGACTTTTCATCTTTGGGCGATAGTGACAATGAGGAGAACAGCACAGACGCCAATATGTCAGCTTAGGTTTCGAAATTCTGTCCGATACCGAATCAGAAAAGAGGAGAATCTGTCGAAGAAGTAGTAAAACTTCACAAATAACGAACATCCTCTCCTCTTTACTTATAACTTCATTGATTTTTGATATGTAGTCCGAGCCACTTTTACCAACCGATGCGGATGTCGCAAAAAAGGAAAAATAACCAATGGTCCCGGACAGCCTTACATCAGGATTTGCATTGATAAGACTGCTGAAATTGAAAACATTCAATCGAAGAAGTTTCTCTCAAAAATTGTCAGACAAGAAATGAAATTGATAGAAGCTGGAGGTAGTCGTGGGCGGTATTTGACTAAATGTTACCTATTTTGGGAGATAGTCCCGAACGCGCTTTCTCATCTTGTATAAGTCTGTGTCCGAATATTAGGTTCATTAAGTCTGACAACACACTTGATTTAACTTTCTTGCACTACAATGAAGAAATTTATAATTTCCTCATTCTACACATTCATATGTTTCATCCCTTTCAGCTGTTTTGTCATTGTTATTACAATAGCAAAACATCTAGAAAAGAAAAAAATAGAAAGAGTTTAGTGTGAAAATTATAAATTTCTTCATTGTAATTTTTTCAAGAAATTAAAGCTTAGAAGCTTAAGCTTCTGAAACACTAAAATACATTTACGTTTATTGGTTCAAGTACCAAGATCGTATTTTTCATACCAAAACACTGTGAACTAATCCTATCAAAATTTACTGGTTTTTTACCGATCCGAAAAGACGGTATTACCGTTTACCGGTTTAAAAAAAGACAGTTTTTTGCAATCCCTTTAAAGAAAAGTAAAATTTTACAAAAATTTCAAGAACAAAGCCTAACGAATCAAATTGAATTGCATTTCGACTGAATATTAACAAATAGATTCCACAGTGAATTCTAAAACCCACAAAGAACTCACTATCGTAATTCGGTAACATTCTTATTTGGAATAACTGTGATTTTGAGTGTTTTCAGTGTTAGTAAATTTAATATTAGACGGTGGCAGGACATTTCTCCGCTGCAAATAACGCCCGGGCGTTAATAACACGCGGGGCGTTATTAACGCTCGCCCGGGCGTTACTAACACCCACACCACGGACGCTAATAACGCCCGGGGTGTTAATAACGCCCACACTCCGGGCTCTAATAACGGCCAGCTGAATAATTGGATAAACGCAACAAAATGGCACTTTAATAAATAACTTTGCGGGCGTTATTAGCGCCCGGGGGTGCGGGCGTTTTTTATGCTCCGAGCGTTGTTAGCGCTCGGGGTGCGGGCATTAATAACGCCCGGAAGGGCGTTATTTGCGGCGGATAAATGTCACGTCATCATATTAGACAGTGCATAGTTTGAATTTGTTAGTCTATTTATATTTAAACATTTTGTAATTTACAGTCGCTGATGATACTGCAATTTATGTAGCGAAACGTTCGCAACATATCGTAAGACAATAATTTACAGTGAGCGAAAAGCTGACGAACCTCTCCTTGTCATAAGTTGCATTCCACGATCAAGGAAAGTCTAAATACGCTATCGTATTTGATTAATTGAATTAGTGTAAAACAACTTTTGCATAATCATCAACTTGACACCAGCCTGCCACCCTGAGTTTAAGCTCTGGGAATCCTGGACTTGTACTTGGGATTTAATAAGGCGGGCGGGTTGGTGTCGAACAGCTGATTGTGCCTAATAAAAGATAAATCAGCAAAACAACGTTTGACACCAGCCTGCCTCCTAAGTTGCTAACTCAAAGAATATTTTATTTTTATGAGAGCTACAAGAAGGCAGGCTCATGTTAAAATGATAATTGGGACCATTGAAATCTGTTACTGTAAAATGACACTTTGATAAAAATGAACTTGACATCAGAATTCCTTCTTGGATTCAAGCGAGTGGGTTTTACTACTATTTACCAAAACACTACTCTAAACAAAGGAAGACAAAATAAGTCTTATTTGTATCACAAATCAAAATTACGTAACCATGCAATCGTTCAATCGCGGGTGGTCATAAATCATGCATGGATTGGTGGTTGTGAGAATAGATGGTAATCTGTGTGGTAATCTTTGCGTCAATTTTTTCGAAATCCGTTCGGAAGGGACGTTGAAAGTTTGCCAACAAATACCTTACAAATTCATTCTACCACCTAAAAGGCGAAAAACTTTGAACAACAAAATTTTTGTTAAAAATAAATAAATTTCTCATAATCCTCTAAATGCCGAATTCGAATAAAAATAACCAATAAAGCTCCAGCTCCACTCATATCACATAATATGAAAGAGATTCTAATCTGTGCAGTTCACACTAAATATATGGCCCGTATCGTGCAGAGAGGACATAAATTGACAAATAATTGGAAGCTGTTCAATAAAGATTTATGGGCTCAATTATGGTGTCTCTGATATGTGAAATATATTCCCATAAAATGTATTTCTATATAATGACTCGAATGTTTCAGCTTACAAATGGATTAGTTTAACAATTTTAAAGAAGTAAATATGTACAAAACGAAATGTAAAAAGTGGCTTTTTAGATTTACTTCTTAGAATTTTGTTTGATTAATTCAGATGGTGAAAACTTCATTTACGGTCTTTCTGTTAATTAATAAAGAAAAATTTAAATAATAATTCCGATTCCGATATCGTAAGAAAAGGAAAAAAAAACATTTATCAAACATTAGATAAACTCATACTACTACTGCACTAACAAAGAAAAGTTTCCAGTCATCATCCGTCGTTAATTTAAAAGATATTCCAGCTAAACTCATTAGAATAAATTATATTAAAGTTCATATTTTAAAGTTATTGAATGTAGATAAAATGGTCATGTCTAGCATCACTAGCATCTAGCATCATGTCACGCATCGAGGAATGTTTTTAAGTAAAAAGCTTTGAGAACTGTTTTTGGACGAGGGCGTTTAGATTCCGTATGTTATTTGTGTATATTAGATTTTGATACTATGAAAGTGATAGTAAATGTAAATGAAGGATATGAAGTACAAATTCTTTTGCTACAAGAATTTTTACAATCGACTTCATATTTTCTATCAGGGTCACAAAAGAGCTGCATCACTAAACCAACGTTACACGGGGCGCTGAACAGAACTTGAATAAGAATCACAGATAACTTCAGTTTTTTTTTTCGTAGGAGCGTAGCTTGGGTCGAAGGTAGGTCAAATACATAAATACTTGAAAATATAGCGATGCAGTTTTTGAGGTAATTGATGAAAATGACGTTTTACCATACATTTTTGAAAATTTCCGTAGTATTTGAGAACCCAAGTGGAAGAGATGGGTTTGATAATCAATCAATCGAAAACCGAGTTCATATATGAAGACCGAGCCAAATTCGGTAGCCTATCAACAAGGAGGCGTGATAACCATTGGAGAGTTCAACTTAGAGGTAGTTGATGAATTCATCTATCTTGGAGCACTGATACGTCCAGATGGTGATAATACACCAGAAATACAAATACGTATCGTGGCGGCAAGCAGATGCTTTTACGGCCTAACAAAACATTTACGCTCAAAATTGATATTGAAAAAAATGAAGTGCTATGTTTACAAAACGCTCATTCGCCCAATTCTAGTCTACGGATGCGAGTCTTGGACGATGAAGAAAAGTGACGAACAGCTGCTGCTTGTATTCGAGCGTAAAGTACTACGTACAATCTTTGGTGCGATGCGCGAAGGAAAAAGGTGGCGGCAGCGATACAATTTTGAAATAAAGATTTTGGCGAACTTGATATAGTGGTAGTGGTGAAAGTCCAACGATTGAGGTGGGCGGGGCATTTCTTATTGATGCACACAGGTCTCGAACGGACCCTTTGTGCTACCCGGTCATCATTAAAATCTTTAAGGAAGCCCTTTCCGGACCACCTCTCCAACTAAACATCGGCTGAACAGTTGTACATCTGGCATACGACCCTAGCTTCTACCTGCCGTTCATACACGAACCAATGTTATCCAACCACTCTGCCCCCACCGATCCAGGTCTAGTTTTATTCCACAAATTTATAAAATTGCATGACTTTCCTGTTTGCATCTCGACTCAAACCGAGCCACATACCACCCTCATTGCAAGCCCTGCTGAAATGACGGGAAAAACGGCTATCTACTTGTTCATAAATCTAGTACCTTTGACACATTTTTGACATAAGTTCTTCAATTCTTCAATTTTCAAAATGTCAAATTTTTTTTAAACTTTTCCTGTAATCTGTTATTACTATAGTGTTATTACAGTGACATTTCAGAACTTATGCCAAAAGTGTTTCAACGGTACTAAATTTGTGAACACGGAGATCGTCGTTTTCCTCACTGTCGGCATGCCGGCAATCAGGCATAGAATCCAATTCAGGTGTAGTACTATGGACTTATAACATCGTCAGACTTTCCTGTTTGGGTCTCAACCAAGGCAGACCGTGACCACGCGTCATCCTTACCCTGCTGTCTGCCATCACCCATTCATTCGTCGACCTCAGTCTCCCTGCAGCGCCAAAAGTTTTCGCTCATTGAAATAGTCCTAATGTAATTATTGAGCCACATTCAAGGCAAAATCATTTGGTCCACAAACCGAGTTGGAGGATAAACTGACGGGTAACACGAGGCAACAGAGTATCAGGGCTTTGACATAACAGCTGAGTAGGACGACAGCTAGGAAAAGCAAAGCTTTAATTGTGCGACTGTCTTCACAAATTCCGAAATCAGTACAAATTCGCCTGTATCACCACGTACAATAGGGTGGGTCGACTTTGAACTTGACATGTTTCATGACATTTCAAAATGCCGGTATCGGGGAGGTCATAAATATTTTAATGTGGTGTTGGAGGGTCAACCTCCCTTCCCGACTTTTAGTTTCCATATTGAAATTTCAACTTTGATTCCACCAAAGCAACATAAACAATGATTTAAAAATTTTTCAAAGAACGTAGATAGATAGAGAATTTTGAAGTACTATCCGAATACTAATAATTAGCCCTAAAACGTTTCCCTTCAAGACGTATACGTTCAAGAAAACATTGAAGCTTATGCCATAATTCATGAAACAACGCCTAAAATGAGTTTTTCCAGGAGAGGCAGAGGGAGATCGCATTTTTAAAATAAAAGTTCTTCTACGAAACATTTCTGGGATCATTACACGGCATTTGTAGGGTCAAGCGTTTCGAAAAAAAATAAAAGTTCAAATTCGATCCACCCTACGTACAAACATAGTTAAGAGCAACTTTGATTGATTTACCTCGGAACATTACGGACAAGTCATAACACAACTGCCATTGCATGCATGCATAACAATAGATTGAATTCAATCGCTATTCATGCACAAAAATCGCTGAAATAATTTCAAGACAAATCATGAGTCTTTTCGAAATTATTTCAGCGTGGTAAACTAATCAGATGAATACAAATTTGAAACTGACAGTTTGTTTCCTGAAGTTGAATTTTAGGAGCAAAAATCGAAGTTTCACTCCACAATTCACGACAATATGGTAACACATTTGCCATGTGCGTGTAAAACACTTCACGTTAAATTCACTTGAATAAGGCAGAGAAAAAGCACAAAATTAGAATTTGGTTTACCGCACTGAACTGACACTCAGGCAATAAATCAAAATTAAACATTTCGGCCAATTTTAGCCTTTATCAGTGGACAGCTTAGCTTTCAACACTACCATGTTCGCTCCACCGCGTTCTCTTCGTGGTGTTACTAACGATAGAGGTGGGCGGGGTGGGGGTACGTATGGATAGAAACAGAGCCCCCTCAATGCTATTCCTAAACGATCCCGGGCGCTGGGAATAAGAAGTTGGCAAATCGTAGTAAAAGATAGGAGACGTTGGAACCAGATTCTCGATCAGGCCAAGGCCCACATGTGGCTGTAGCGCCGGAAAAGTAAAGTAAAGTAAGTTCATAGTATCAAAATCTAAGAAACCTATAAAAAATTGACAGAAGCCGAACTATTTGTACTTAGAAAAATCTGTTTGGAACGATTTTTTTTTCTTTTGCTAATCTGTTTTCCTTCAACCCTTTGAACGTCCAAATCCCTAGATTCATCCACTTCTAGAATTTGGAAGGATGAGTCATCTCTCAAGAACTATGACAGATAGAAAGTTGCTTCCAAAAGCAAAGTTGTAGAGAATTAAATTTTAGCGAACACGTGTTTCAGGTTTTCGCAGAAAAATGTCCCAATCCCGAGATTTAGCCACTTCTAGAATTGGAGGGATGACTCATATCTCAAGAACTATGACAGATAGAAATTTGCTTCAAAGGCAAAGTTGTAGAGAATTGAATTTTAGCGCACACGTGTTTCAGGGTGTTGCAGAAAAATGTTCCAATCCCGAGATTTAGTCACTTCTAGAATTGGTAGGGATGACTCATATCTCAAGAACTATGACAGATAGAAAGTTGCCTTCAATGGCAAAGTTGTAGAGAAATAAATTTTAAACGTACTTCGGGAGGGCTTTCAACATTACCTTGGGTAATTTTTATAAGTCATTCAAACTTTTATAGTTCTAAAGGAATTTGAATCTGACAAACATTATATCAAGAGAACTTGACTATGCATTCTGATGCGCATATAATGATACATAGTAAGACTTTAGTACGTCGAGGCTTTTCGCACGTGAAGGCTTTACGTACGGGTCGGCTTTGCTTATGTTTTATACTAAATTTTCTCGAGTATTTCCCGTATATCGACCAAGTCCAGTATAAATCGAACAAACTTGACGGATCATCATCATCATCATCATCATCACACTTTATAGACCGTTTGTACCTTTCGGTGTGAGGTCTTTACTACTGATCATGGACCACCCTTCTCCATACTCCCCTATCCTGTGCCAAGGAGATGGTTTGTTCGCCTAGAGAAAGTCCCCTAACTTCTAAATCGGATTTAATTGAGTCTATAAACCTTCTCCTTGGCCTACCCCTACAAACTTGACGGAACTGTCAAATTTTCTTATTTACACAATTTGATTTCCACTGCACTCTGCCGCCGTCAAGCATTTTCTCGACGTGGCAGTTTCTCCAAATTTATGCAACTTATACTCGATATATTCAAGTATATCCAGTATACCGCTAAAATAATCCCTATCCTTCTAGGCATTGAAATTTTAACGTTACGCAACGAATTGGCAACCACCAAGCGTATACGATAAAAAGTATTACGAAGAGGAAATTTCTCTTACGTTATATTATTCTGTAGCTTCCACTTCCTTCCCGGAAATGAAAGCACTCCTTAATTACTTAATAATTGATTAGTATTCTCTCAACATCAGTAAAACTTTGATATTATCGAATATTCATTACTTGAAAACACCTATAAAAGTTTAGCTGTAATTAGCTGCTTGTTTCATGAAGCAATGCAAGGAATATCCAATATTAAATGAAAATTTATTAAATTAAAGTCCTTATTATGTTGCATTGGAAATTCTCCAAAAGACCTTGAGCACTATAGAGAGCCTTCGAACCATACTTCCTTGGACGAAAATGGGGCTCGATAGGCACGAAGAATTTCTTCGATGGCGTTTTTGGAGTTTGGACGATTCGACTCGCTATGCGGTCGACGTTGATCTTTGGCTTTGGCTCCTGTGTTGATTCCTTGGGAATGGCGGCTTAACTTTACTGGTGATTTGTAATGGGGTTCCTTCTTCATCTGTGCCAACGTTTTGTCAACATCGTTTTTCCTGTGACTTCCGGCCCATTTCATTTATAATCTTCAATCACTTCACTTTTCACAGAAAACGGAGCCTTTTTACCGAAGAAGAAACAATCGATTTGTTTGTATCTCTATTCGACCATGCAACGTAAATTTGTCGATGTTGTCGAATGCTAACAGCTGAAAATAAAAGATAAGTGTAGAAAATATAGACGAAATTCACAAGCACATAAAAAGAAGATGTAAATTTTTGTCATGGGCACGCGAAAGCAACACACCCGTGACGCAGGTGCATCATACGATCAAAAAATCCAGAAATTTTTTTTAGTGCACTGCGGACAGTTACTTTTTTACTTTTTTCCCTTGCTTCGTACCCTCCTGAGGTCTACTTTATCGGATTCTACGTAAAATTCTGATTAAAATCACCTTGAAATAAGCCTCAACTTAAACATTTTGCTCATAAAAATTGATACAGTGCATCCGGAGTTATAATTTTTATTTTCAGTACAACGTGAACCTGACCTGAATTAAATCAGGTTTTTCCAGTTCAGGTAAGGTCAACCCTGACCTATTATTTCCGAAACTACTGACATCAGAACAAAAACACTTATTCGTTCTTAAAGCTTAAAGCTTCAAAACGCAAAAAATTCTTTTATAAAAAAAAGTTGACGGAACCAAACTTCGTTGTTACAAAATATGGTTTTGGTAAAGTTTCACATTCGATTAAAAAAATATGTCACAAATGCCGGACCGCTCAGTGTTTCAGTTTTTCTGTTCTTTCAGCTTTCATCCCCCAAAAATTTGACTTTATCTTGTGACGTCTGGAGTACGGGTAACTAGCCAAATTTTTGTGTCATTTGAAAGCGTATAATGGGAAACTACTTGAACAATTTTTTTGTAACAACAAAGAAGTATAGTATGTAAATAAATTTTATGCGTTTCGAAGCTTTAAGCGTCAACCCTATCGATATCAATTGTTTTGGAAAAGGGAGGAAGGACTTGCGTCACATTTCCCTTTTAAAAGCGGTTTTTGTTGTGATAGTGAATAGCACCCGGTTGGAATTTGCTCAAAAATGTATTGCAGAAATACACTTTTATAAGGAAAAACCGGCTTGTATTGTGTGTTGTAGTTTTTATTATCTCACAAAAGCTTGAAAAAGAGCACCAGAGCTTTGATATTAAAAAACTTTTGTATGTACGAGATATATCCTCCTACTCGTTATTGTTATATGGGATAAAGTGAACATATGCGGTTTTACGAAACTACGTATTCACAGGGGTGTAACACGGCGGTGTTCACTTTATAATAAAAAAGGGTCTTATGCGTTTACCACGACGTTTGTAGTCAGTCTAATTTCGACCTAGGAGTAGGGGGGGGGAGAACCGATCATGTCCTTGGATGACGAATAAGAAACTAAAAAAATGTCCGTCAGTCCGTCTGTCTGTCAACACGATAACTCGAGTAAAACTGAACCAATTTTCAAAACTTTTTTTTCCTTGAATCGAAAAATCTTGAATCTGGGCACTGTAGGGCCAAGGGCCGCTGAGCTAGATCGTTTAAGTAGTTTTTGGTTTTTTTTACGTAACTTTAGTAAACTTTTTCAGATTTTCATAATTTTTTTTTGTTTGAAAGGTCTGGGCTTTTGGGCTCAGCCAGGGCCCTAAACCTGAATCT
The DNA here is from genome assembly GCA_029228625.1 of Pseudolycoriella hygida. Taxonomy (NCBI): domain Eukaryota; kingdom Metazoa; phylum Arthropoda; class Insecta; order Diptera; family Sciaridae; genus Pseudolycoriella; species Pseudolycoriella hygida. The sequence continues at coordinate 16,431 of WJQU01003312.1, forward strand.
CTGCTAAGGCCCAACGTGTTTTTTCTACATAAATCGGGTAAATCTTATCGATTTTCCATTTCTTTTTTTTCTTAAAGATAATCTGAAACAAAACTTTCAAAGTTACGATCGAAAAAGTGGTCAGAAACCTCGTTTTTTGAAGGTTTGTAGAACTTTTTCACTTATATCTCTGCGAAATTAGAACGGCAATAGCTATGGAAGATTTTAAATAAAATATATAGACATCAGAAAATCACGAAAATCAAATTATAGGAAATCTGTTAAGTTGTTCGGCCTGTAGTGTCCTTAGTGTGGGCCAAACTCATCACCCAAGGACCACGCCACCCTACACGATAATTGGTCGTTTTTCGTGAATATTTCTTTAATGATGAGGTTTTTTGTAGAGAAAAAAGAGTTTTTTGTATGGAAGTTCGGGATAGAGGCCTTTCCTAAGTGCTAAAAAAAATTTGTTTCTAATTTTTTCTTCAAACTTTTTTTTGGAAATTTCTTTTTTAAATTGAAGGCTCTTTTAGGGATTCGAAGAGGTTTTTTGTGTCGTTGCTTCGGACGGGGAACATACTATTGGGCTTCACAGCCTGTTTGTTTATCTTCAAAAATTCAATAAATAAATCATAAAATAAATAAATATTTACTAGATACGTTCGAGACTTTTTGCAACATCCAACATGTATTCTGTTTTTCACATAGCTATTCTGATACGTACGGGTTGCATATAGTTGCTCTAATTTTTTGCTACAATTTCGTTATATTTAGACCCGTACGAAGAACAAAGCTCTTCGAAAGGGGTCTTATGGGTTTGTAACCAGTCGAATTTCAAACCGGCAGTTCGTTAGTTTTTCGTTTTGACCTCTAAAGGGGTAACATATGGCACGCGATTATTCGCTCAACTGTCACAGTCTCTCGCATAACAGAATATTAGGTGAAAAAGGACAAAAAAACGCAAGCGATTTTTTGTCTTCTTTTACTCATGTTTGATCATGCGTGTAACTGTGATAGTTGAGAGAATAATCGCGTGCAATATGTTTAGCACTTAAATAAGACAAATCTGCAAAAAAAATTGTCAGTCCGTGCGTCTGTCTATCTACACGATAACACATGTGAAACTTGACTGATTTTCAAAAACTTTGTTTTCTTGTAAGGTAAAAAAGTGATTACGGGTTTGAATTTGGGCAAAATCGGTAAGTAGTCAAAAACGTAGTTTTTTAAAGTGTATACCCAACTCACGCTATGGGACCCAACACGACAGTTTTTGTTTTTTCATGAATATTCTATTAGTGATGATGTTTTTGTGCAGTGCTGTGGAGAAAATAGATAAGAACTTTTCTGTCCTGTCCTAGATCAAAATCTTCTTTTTGCTATGTTGTACAGAAAATTGAGTGGACCTTTTTTTCCATGAAAGTATGGGCTCGAGGCTATATCTTAGGGGTTGAGTCCTAAGGTCGACCTAGTTCCAAAAATGTCTTTGACTTTTTTTGAAAATTTTTTTCCAATTTTTTTAATGTTGCATCTATTGTGGGGGTTGAGAATGTTGGTTTTCCATGAAATCGAAATAGCAACCATACATAGAAAAGTTAGAGAACTCAGTGGAATGTGATATAAATCAACTAAAAATTAGAATAACTTTCCTTTCAAGGCATACATTTTCTAAAGGAGAAGTTACTAGATCAGATTTGATGGAAGGAACATGGAAGGATTTTTGTGAGGGGGAAACTAGTCTGAAAAAGGGCGGGCCAGGACTTTAATTTCCTGTAACTTTTCGTGACTTTTTTGAATTTCGTGACTTGTTAAATATTTATCCGGATATCTCAGGATTTCCATGATTTTATGATTTTATGACTTTTATGACTTTTTGCCACTAATTATTTTTCTTGACTTTTCGTATATTTCATTACAAGATCTTACGTTACTTTTTGTGACTTTCTATTACTTATCGCCACTTTCTACGAATTTTCTGTGACTTTTTTTGAATTTCTGCGACTCGCAACACGAATGTTATCAACTTTTCATCAGAGGTTTTAATAGACCCTTTAAGTGCGGCTAAATTTTTTTCCATGCGTTTACAATCGAATTTCGTACGATGTATGCGTAAAATCAGCACACAAGACACACACAAAATCAGCGACGTTGCGTCAAATTATTCAAGTTTCAAAATTCAAATGTTGACCGGACTAAAGGGGTATGTTGTTAATGCTCTACCTTTAAACGTATTGCGGAACGGACGACTGCGCAGGTAACCTGAGTCTAAATTGTGAAAAGTTTATTTGGTTGAACACAAATAAATAATCGATCGTTCCTACGCTTCGCTCTAATTTAAGGACACAAAACGATATCTGATGTCTCTTTTGAAAATGTAGATTTTTATGAAGACAACTGAATTTTATATGTGGCCAAATAAACGCTTCAACCGAAACAGTTAAGAAAAAAAAATAACAAAATTCGATTTTCCAGTTTTCTGTATGAGACTTTAAAGTGCATCCGAAATGAGTGGTTCAACATTCATTGGAATTTTCATTGCTACACCCGTGTTGTAGGTAATACGTGGGTATTTTGCAGCAAAAAAAAATCCATTAAACTTTTTCATTTCAGCTAAATTTAATATTTTTTTTATTTTTTATCGAAAAAGTGTTTTTTTTTTCAACACAATGAATGGCATAATATGACTACAATTACGACGATGCAATAACGCTTTGGATAACCACGTATATGACACTTGCAAAGTTATGAATGTATTCGGAAATTTTACTGTAATGCAAAACAAACACACACAAATTTTAAAGATGTCAGAAATTTTGATGCGTTTTGAAAATTGCATCGTAAATGGAGTAAATAAAACTCATAGTATCAACTCAACATGCGAAAAAGTACATTAAAAAGGAGTTATACGGAGTTATGTTATTATTTTGTTAACTATTTTGAACTCATCAAAGTTCTACTATTGTGAATTTATTCTTACAGACTTGGAAAGGGTTTTTAGACCCGTACGAAGAACGAAGTTCTTCGAAAAGCAGAGAAATGATAACAGAGGGCGTTGCTTCCGCCGAGCTGGGTAGAATGCTTATGTCTGTAACGAGCTCTGCGATTGTCGTTATATAATCGTTGGCCAGTCACAGAATATTCGATGGAACAGCCTAAAAGTAAGGCGTATTCACTTTCAAATACCTAGATCTGACTTTGTAAATGAAACTCAGATCTTCAAACAAATATTTATTTTCAGTATAGCCAGAACGAACTAAAAGTAAGATGCGTTCTCATGGGAAGCCGAAAATAAAGTGAGTTTATACAAACTAAACGCACTCCTTTTATAGTACAATCATACAATGCAAAGTGTTATTTCCCAGAACTTCGTTTATTGTAATGATTTTGTATGGCATTCTGGATGTTTCGTTATGTTGTTTGGGTGCCAGGGGTGTATTCGGGTATTCACAATTTGATGTTATGCTACATACCCCCCCCCCCCCAAGTTTGGGAGTTGAGCGTTGCGAAGCTCCTGAACTTATATAGTGTGGCATCATCAAATTTGCTATTTCGTTGTCTCTGTGATGCTATCTAATTGTTCATAAAAGAACAAGAAAAAATATAATAATTATGTTGTATCAATTCGTTTGATAACTCCTATAATATGTCGCCTGGGTAGATTGACTCTTCGGTGTATTTGAATTGAGCTTGTTGTTGTGCTTGGTAGAGCTTACCAATTGATTTTCCGTTGGCGGAATAAAACATGTGCTTGACGCAAGTTCCGTTCGAGAGGAGTACCAAAACTTCCCAAAGAGACTGTCGTCGTTGTCTTGTATATTTTCCAGTTTGGGTATCTTTGAATGATGTAGTAGTTGGTAGTGCCAATATTGATTTCATGAAACCTCGTCAATGTTTAGTGAACGCTTCAGTTCAGTTATATGTTAACCTCATTTGATTTTGTAGTGAGGGTATTTTATGCATGTATTCAGTACGGTAGACGGTTTACCTGAATGTGTAGTGCAAAGTGTGTGTATTGGTGCGCAGGGCGGCTTGTCCAATTTTAAGTATTCAGCACGGTAGACGGTTTACCTGAATATGTAGTGCAAAGTGTGTGTATTGGTGCGCAGGGCGGCTTGTCCAATTTTAAGTATTCAGCACGGTAGACGGTTTACCTGAATGTGTAGTGCAAAGTGTGTGTATTGGTGCGCAGGGCGGCTTGTCCAATTTGAAGTATTCAGCACGGTAGACGGTTTATCTGAATGTGTCGTGCAGCTACTTTCCATATGTGGTAGTTGGTAAGGGCAACTATTCTTCCTTATGGTATTCTTATCTCTTAATACGAAGTACCTTCCAGTTCAGTTTTTGCGGAATATGTTAGACCATGAGTTTGAGTATAGGTCTGGTGTGGTGGGGAAACCTTGATGTGCGTTAATCTTCTTTGTATGTACGAGTGCTCAGGAAAGAAATCCAATCGTCGTGCGGGTACGCGTAACAAAGTGGTGTACTGTTAGGTGATCCAATTAGTCTCACTTGTTGACTCGTACAAGTTTGAGATGACGTCAAGCAGTGTGCTTTCAACCGAAAACTGTGTTTCAAGGTTCCTACGAAACTTGTTAGACTCTGAGTTTCGTATGGGTTTGATGCGGTGGGGCAAGTCCTTAGTGTGCGTTAGTCGTATTCTTATGAGTGCTCTGGAAAGGTTTTCCAATCGTCGTGCGGGTAACCGTAACAAAGTGGTGTGCTGTTGAATGATTCAATTAGTCCCACTTGTTGACTCATACGAATTTATGATGACGTCACGCGAATTTACTTCCGACCGAAATCAAGACTCAAAATTTTCGCGAAACTCGTTAGACTCTGAGCTGCGTACGCGGCTAATGTGGTCGTTGAGTCTGCTTTTGCACGTTGGGCGCCAATGTAACGAGCTCTGCGATTGTCGTTATATAATCGTTGGCCAGTCACAGAATATTTGATGGAACAGCCTAAAAGTAAGGCGTATTCACTTTCAAATACCTAGATCTGACTTTGTAAATGAAACTCAGATCTTTCAAACAAATGTTTATTTTCAGTATAGCCAGGACGAACTAAAAGTAAGATGCGTTCTCATGGGAAGCCGAAAATAAAGTGAGTTTATACAAACTAAACGCACTCCTTTTATAGTACAATTACACAATGCAAATTGTTATTTCCCATAACTTCGTTTATTGTAATGATTTTGTATGGCATTCTGGATGTTTCGTTATGTTGTTTGGGTGTATTCGGGTATTCACAATTTGATGTTATGCTACATGTCAGCATTTTTCAACTAACATGAGAAATGTCAAAATTATATTGACCATCCAAATTGATTTGTTTTTGTGAAAATTGTAATTCTAACAATTCACTATGATGCATTTTTTTAAAAATTCGATAGACTAAGTGAATCTGATGTTGCGATCATTTATTTATTATAAATTTGTTTTTCATACAAAACTATTTTTTAAAAAACATCACATTCCCTGGAAATGGAGGTTATGCAAACTTGTAGCCTTTTTCCAGAATTTGCTGAAACTGCCGTATTCAAGAAATCAATTCTAATTTTTAAGTAGAATCGTGAAATATTTTCTATCAAGGCATGCACAGAGTATTATCACTTGCAAAGTGCTCTTTTAAATCTGAAAAAACAACTTCCCAATATTTGTAATAAAAGTTGTGTACGTAAGAGGTCAATCTATTCAGTGTAAATATCTTTTTCAGCATTTTTCCACCGCTCTTTTTTAATGTTAGTGTGAATAATTTGGACATATCTACTGTAGTAAACGGATTCAAACAGTCGATTATCGTTTCCCCGATCAAAGTTGATGATTTTTATTTCTCCTAGCAACCTAAATTAGTGAACAAAAAACTACAGGGAATAGCTTTCAATGAACCGTAAAATAGAAGCCACTTATCACAATTCATTCCATTCTATTCTATTGTAATATTTATTTCGCACAATCACATTTATTGCAAGCTGTACCGCAATATGTATCTGGCATAGTGCCTTTCTGTTCTCCCCAAGTGTTGTAGCTGTGGATGTTCAATGTCCTTCGGCTGCCAAAATTTCCTTCTGTTATTTACTTGGAAAAGAATCAATTCATGCATATTGTAACTCATGGCATTTTAGCTAAGAGATCTTGTTCAATTGGAACTTTTTATCAGGAAGAAGGCAAATGAAGAATTTAAAATTAGCTTGAAGTAAAAAATCGATAGGTGACTTTGTCTTTGTATGCTACCAAACCTGGTAACTTTTGAAGAAATTACAAATCCATGACGGACAAACCAGGGATCCCAGGCTCTTAGGAATGTTACTATTTTCGTTATTTTCGTTACGTTATGAACGAGCTTTGCAAAAATAATTTCGTTTTTCAAATAATGTTATTCATAAGTACACCAAGAGCGTTCTAACGCATCAGATTTACGTTAACAAACTATATTACTACTATACTAAACTATATTACTACTACTATATTACTATAACAAACTGAAAATTAAAAAAAGGCATCTATAAAATGTAGACGAAATTCAAAAACTCCAAAAAATTCTGTAAATTCGATGTAAATTTTTATAGTAAGTGACAACCTCGCTGATATCAGTGGACAAAGACGCAGTTTCAAAAAAGTAAGTCAGCATTTCCCTTCCTAAATATGTTGCCTTTTAATAGCAACTAAACTTATTTTTTGGGATCCTACCTACTCTGAGAACGGCGAAAAAATCGTAAAAATTTGCACAAAAACTCGTCGTTCTGAGACAAGGTTCAATCCCAAAAAATAAGTTTAGTTGCTTTTTAAAGGCAACATATTTAGGAAGGGAAATGCTGAATTACTTTTTTGAAACTGCATCTTTGTCCACGAATATCAGCGAAAATATAATATTTGAGCGCCTAAATGTAGACTATATTTTAGCACACAAGTTATGGGCCTTAA
>WJQU01003319.1:0-33701 GCA_029228625.1 Pseudolycoriella hygida
TCTATCTATCTATGTTCTATTAATAATTTTCGATCTCGAGAACTAGACAGCCGATTTTCCTGAAATTTTCAGGGAACGTCAGTCTCGGCCTAAAATGAAAAATTTCATTGGCCGCTTTTCCGGGAAAACTCTGGAAAAGTCGGAAAGTGTGGAAAAGTGGTCAATTTTCATGGTTTTTCTCGTAGTGCTCGGAGTTTTCGAATTTTAGCTCCGGAGTGACAATACCTAGAGAGTTGGTTTGTTCCGAGCGATTATAGAGTTTGATCAGGAGAATTTTTTGGGATCATAAGAAAATGGCTGCCGGGTGTCAAAAAGGCGCCATTTTGAATTTTCCTAAGCAATCAATTACGTTTTTTTGTGTTGTCGAATTTTAGCTCCGGAGTGACAATACCTAGAGAGTTGGTTTGTTCCGAGCGATTATAGAGTTTGATCAGGAGAATTTTTGGGATCATAAGAAAATGGCTGCCGGATGTCAAAAAGGCGCCATCTTGAATTTTTTGCTATCTTCTGAATTAGAATAGCCAGACAGTTGGTTTCTTCGGGAAAGTTATAGAGATTGGTGAGGAGAATTTTTTCGTTATCCTAAGAAAATGGCTGCCAACCGTCAAAGTGACGCCATCTTGGAATTTTTGCTATCTTCTGAATTAGAATAGCTAGAGAGTTGGTTCCTTCGGGAAAGTTCGATAGATGAATTGGGCATCATTTTGATGAATAGAAAGCGGGGTCGCCGAGGCGCGGAAGTTGGCCAAAATTGAGGCGAAAGTTATCGCCAAAAAATTTTTTTCGTCGGAATCGATAGATATTGACTTGCGCATCATTTTGATGAATAGAAAGTGGGGTCGCCGAGGCGCAGAAGTGGGTCAAAAAACAAAAAACTTCTAAAACTACTGATATCCCAACAAAAACCTTTTAAAAGGTAAAGTGTGACGCAGTCCCTAATGTCCACTTCCAAAACGACTGATATCACAACAAAAACCTTTTAAAAGGTAAAGTGTGACGCAGTCCCTAATGTCTACTTCCAAAATTAATGATATCATTGGAGGTGACGCTTGCGCTGAAAATACGCATACATTTCCTTGACGACAACGTTACCCTGTGTTCAAAAAATCGCGTCACAAATGCCAGACCCAACGACGAAATAATTTTTCTGTACTTTCAGTTTTTACGCTGCAAAAATTTGACATTCGTGTCTTTTTGCGAAGTTTGTTTTGAGTTTTAAATTTTTGCGTGTGAAAACTGAAAGTGCTGAAAAATTATTACGCTGGTGGGTCTGGCATTTGTGACGCGATTTTTTGAACACAGGGTAACGTTGTCGTCAAGGAAATGTATGCGTATTTTCAGCGCAAACGTCACCTTCACTGATATCATTAATTTTGGAAGTATACATTAGGGACTGCGTCACACTTTACCTTTTAAAAGGTTTTTATTGGTAATAAAATTTCGTTAAAGAGTTAAACCATTCGAAATTGGAGATACCAATTCTATTAAAACGGAGATAAATTAAATTGCTATCGGAGATAAATAATTAAGAAATGGAGATACTATAACTCCGAATTTAATATCAAAATATCTTTGTTTTGAAATATTTTATCTCCATTGCTGAATACTTTATCTTCACTTTTAATCATTTTATCTCCAAAACATTTTTGTTTTATCTGCGTTTTATAATTTTTTATCTGCGTTTTCGAATTTAATATTTCAAGTTTATTACGAGCCTTATGTCATTGGTTATCGAAAAAGTTTTTCTGCATATAATTATTATTAACCTTTTGGTGGAGAGGTTTTGTTTAGAAGATCGTGACGAGAAGACAAAATGACATACGTTGCGTTGTATTCTTCGCCGTCAGCCACAACTAATTTTTTTAAGCTTCGCCCCACGTTCTGCAAATACCTAATGAACATTTGCGAAAAGTAAAATCAAAATTTTCCTCAATTTCGTTTTAATAAAGTTTCAACAAGCGCATTCATCACATAATAGATACCCAATACACACAGTCATTATTTGTCTGCTTTGGAGGATACAAAAAACCCGGATAAATGAGCTTCCAAAAAAATTTGTGTAATTACAGTTTTTTTTTAATATTCCAGTTGCAACGACTAAAATATAATGCATTGCATTGCCTGTTTATGTATCCAAATAAGCGACAATCAGTTTCACCAAATTGTGTACCGAAAATTGTATTTGACTGGCATGGAGTTTAAGAGGCTAAAGTAAACAACAATTTGATTTTTTTAGTGTATGAAATTTTTGTATTTTACGTTCAACAAAATGTTTTATTTTACCGAAATAAACAAATGTGCATGCGAAAATGGGAGTCTAAACGACATATACTTAAATAATAATTTTCCGGATAATTAAATTTTTAAGTGCTCTCTGTAGTTGCTTAATATTTCATTTATTATGCACTTAGAAAGATAAAGTTTTTTTTGCCTTCACCAATATGAATTTCGGGCATTATGGATTTCGGTATTTACCATTAAGCGTTTGCTTTTTGCCTTTAACTGAACTGTGGTAAAAGTGACAAAAGTTTTTTTGGTAATAAAACGAAGTTAGCCAAAACTTTTTATGGAGACGGAATTGAAGTTAACGATTACGTTAGATAAGAGTGTCGAGTCGAGCCTAAAATCATCAGTGGCCGACAACAACGAAAAATTACTATGCAGCCAAAGAAATGCATCTTTGCAGTCGTACAAACGTTTTCTTCGTATCTCTCATTTCTCTCATTCTCCATGCTATAACGGACTGCAAATTAGATAAATAGAGAACGAGAGAAATAAGAGAAGCGTGGAAAACGTTGAACGACTGCAAAGTTCTTTGGCTGTAAAGCAGTACAGTTGGCAAAATTAACAAAACTGCACTTTTTGTATTTTGTTTGTTTCCAGAGAAATGATAAGGTGGTACACCTGTGGCGAGGTAGAACGCTTATGTGAAAGACAGCTTGACTGTATGGGAGAGAACCAGCCCAATTTTGTACGTAATTCTCTCCCATGGAACCCAGCTGTCATTCACATAAAGCATTCTACCTCGCCACAGGTGTACCAATTTATCATTTCTCTTTTTCTCTCTCCAACCATAGGCAAATGCATGGTAAATACTCACGAAACGAAAAAGCTCACAAAACAGAGTAAAAGAAAAGTTTCGCACTTCTGTTTATTTTGCTAACTGTAATTATATTGGACGCGATAAAAATCGCTCGCGTAAGGGTTGTTTGAAAGCTCAACCTGACAAAAATAAACATAATTATCAAGTTGTACTTTCAAACAAACCTTACGCGAGCGATTTTTATTGCGTCTAATATAATTACTGCTTATAAGTGGGAAAAAACGGAAAGTTTTCGTCTTTTCTTATTTCTTTTTCATGTGTCGGTGCCGAAAAAGGGTCGTAAAAATTTTCACTTGCTGTTCATCGGCAAAGCAAACCTCGAAAAAGGGTGTTATGCCCCTAACAAGAAAAATATTTAGAAGCTTTTTCGCATGTAGCATTAGTCAAAAAAACCTAAAGGCAATTTCATCAACCAGGCACGAAAATAACTTTATATTCTGTGTTTTGCCAGTAGAATTGATAGAACAACATTCTGGTGTATTTCTTTTGTACTCTCTCTATGATTTTGATGTGTGTCTCATACAGCAGCACAATAATCTAATCGACTTCTAACCAACGCGTTGTAGAGAGTCGTCTTACTTTCAGGTTTCTTGAAAAATTTACCACATCTAAAAATGAATTACAGCATTTTATAAGCTTTTCTAGTCATTACGTTGATTTGCTCATTAAGGGGCCATCCATAAATGACGTCCAGTTTTTTCAGTGCTGCCAGCACATTTAAATCGTTAATAACACGATAAATATCCATTCTGGCGAGTCAAATGTGTATTCTACCCCCCTAAGTACCCCCTCTATTGGGGGGGGGGGGGTAGGACACACGCTTGACTCGCCAGAATGCATCTTTATCGAGTTATTAACAATTTAAATGTGCTGGCAGCACTGAAAAAACTGGACGTCATTTATGGATGGCCCCTAAATGCAAGTTTGACTCCTAGATCACTCTTTGACTCGTAGATCACTCTTTGACTCCTAGATCACTCTTTGACTCCTAGGACACTCTTTGACTCCTAGATCACTCTTTGACTCCACTCTAAGAACTATATCACTATCGACTTTATATTAGTATTTGATTCTATTTCTTCTTGCTTTCCGAGTTGAAGACATAATGGCGCATTCAGACCCAATCTGTTTTCAGAACACCACTCTTGCAGCCTGTTTACTTCCAATTGAAACACTCGACCATCCTCGTTTGTTACAATTTTCTGAAGCAATTTCAGGTCGTCAGCAAAAGCGAAAGTATTACTAAGAGTAGATATAAGATCGTTGTTATATAATACAAATAGAAACGGCCCAAGTATTGAACCTTGTGGTACTTCTGACGTCGGTGTATTCTTTTTTGACCGTCCACTGCCAATTACCACAAATTGCGAGCGATCTTTAAGATATAAGTTGAACCATTGTCTGATAGATTTATTAAATCCAAACAGAGCCAGTTTATTTGAGAGTCGACTGTGGATTATACGATCGAATGCTTTATAAAACATAGAAGGGACCCGTACGTATCAGAATAGATGCGGCAAACAGAGTTGATGTTACGAAAAGACTGGAACGTATTGAAGTAAATATTGCGTTCACATTAGACTGTACTGGAAATTGCCCGTAGGGCAATTTTGAAAAACCCGTCCGAAGTAACGGTGTAAAAACATTCTCCAAACGCACAAAATTAACCTCCAAATAGAGAAAAATGTTCTCCTCAATTTTGTCTACAACATAGCAAAAAACTATTTTTTGGACTAGGGCCGACCTAGGGCCTTAAGTAGTGGCCTCGGATATATACTTCCATAAACAAAAATGCTTCCCTCTGCAGCATAGCAAAAAACATTTTTTTATGTTAGGGCTGACCTTAGGACCGACATGAGGCCCACTTGAGCCCTAAGCACAGGCAAAAATTCTTCTATAAATTGTCGGCCGTGCCGAGATCTTTCAAACAAAAAAAGTTTTTGAAAATCGGAAGAGATTTACTCGAGTTATGTACAAAAAACACGTAGGGCCCTAACAAAGACTCGTTTTTAGTCCCCTAGCTAAGTCCAAAGACTCAAGTCGAAAAATGTTTCTTCCACAAATTGTCAGACATGCCCAGATCTTTCAAACAAAAAAAATTTATGAAAATCAGAAAAGATTTACTCGAGTTATGTGCAAAAGACAAAAAACCACTTAAACGGCCCTAGCTCGGCGGCCCTTTGGGCCGACAGTGCCCAGATTCAATACCATAGAATATTTTTCGACTACCTTTCAGGAAAAAAAAAGTTTTTGAAAATCGGTCAAGATTTACTCAAGTTATCGTGTTGACGGACAGACAGACAGACCGACAGACGGACATTGTTTTTTTCGCTGATTTGTCATCTGGAGGCAACAAAAAAAGTTTCCCCCTTATTCCTGGGTTCGAATTCGCAATGTAACAAACGTGGTAGTGAACGCATCAGACCTACGTACTTCGTACGGGTCTAATCAGTGTATAAAACGTAAACTTGACCTTCGATACTTCTATGACAAACTCCATTAAGTTGGTTTACGTCGATCTCTTCGATATAAAGCCATGCTGGGAATGATGAATTTTATTCTTGATTCTATCAAACAGTACCTTAAACATGAGTTTCTCAAACACCTTCGATATAGCACACAATATAGAAACTGCCCTATAGTTTGTAAAATCTTGCTGGTCCTTTAAAAATAGGTGAAACCAAGCTCGTTTTTCATTTATCCGGCAACAAACAATTCTTAAGTGATAAATTGAACAAGATCGACAACGGTAGTGCCAATGACTCCGCGAGATTCTTGTAAAACATTATTGGAATCCCGTCTGGGCTCCCATCGAACCCCCTGAGTATTTTCTGGACATCACATACTGAGAATGAGATGTTGACTCCCTCAGCATCATCATTGGACTCACAATTCAAGTTATCCACAGTGCTGTTGTGGTAATCATTTCGATATAGATCGATTCAATTGAGAGAATTCGGAAATGTTGGAACACAGAGTGCGGTTTTCGAATGTGCGGCCCCATACTACAATTGTAACCAGACGATTTGAGGTTGGAGTAGGCCCCTCCTACTCGAGCATCGATCATGGACCCCAGATGACAAATCTGCAAAAAAAATTGTTGCCCGTTCGTCTGTAAACCGAGGGGCCACTCACTTCAATTTAGTCAATTTAATCCCATTTACACCAAATACCCCTGCATACGTTAAAAATTGTGACTTTTTTAGTCCATTTAACCCATTAAGTTCATTTAATTCATTTAGTCCATTTAATCCATTTAGTCCATTTAATCCACAAATCTCAGAAGTGAGTCACACCTCGCTGTATACACGATAACTCGAGTAAATGTTGACCGATTTTCAAAAATTTTTTCCAATGGAAGGTAGTAGGTAGAAAAGAGGTTTTGGGATTGCAGATGAACATTTTTGGACTGAGCTAGGGCCGCTATATGGTTTTGAGTCTTTTCTATGTTTTTATTCGAGTAAATCTCTTACAATTTTACAAAATATTCTTTTGTTCGAAAGGTCTATGAATGCCAGACAATTTGTGGAAGAAAGTAATCGAAAAACTAACTACGGAATTGAATTTGGGCAATATTGGGGGGCTGTAACAAACCGTAGAGTCAACCTCGGATTTTTATTTTCATTAGCCAAAACAATTGTCCTCGATTTGTCCTTTGCGTCGGTACTTCTAAAAAATTTGTCCGAGCCCCAGGCAGCCGCCCAAGTGTGTACTAAAAGTACTAAGACCTCAAAATCGCTAATTTCCGCAATTGAAAATCAAGTGTTACTAAAAATTTGTATTCAATTCCTGACTATTTGCTTTTAGTGTAGTGCCCCTTTTTAGAACAAGCTCATGTTGCTATTTCGACGAAATTTTTGAATTGAATTAAACTAAAAAATTGTCCGCCAATTGTTCTAACCAATAGTACTTTTACTTTCTAGATACTTCGGTTGTAAATAATTTTTAGTACTAAAAGCCAAAAAGCTCAAAAATGCTAAAACCCCAAAATTCTCTACTTTTTTACGATTCAACGATACAAAAAAATTTTTCTCAATTTGTCCTAACCTACAATATTCCAATATTCCATTCTTCGATTTTGAGCCTCTGTAGTAAACTGGCGCCCTGCTCAAATTTACATTGCCCTTGTATGGTGTGTCAATAAATCAGCAAATGATGATGGGTGTACACCACAACCGTTTTTTATACGCTTGTTACAAAAGAGTCGCAAATTTTCCCTATTTTTCTTGCAAAGGTCGAAATAGGCCGTCATTATCTTATCCTATTTTTTTGACATCGTTTTCGCGCAAATGCACTCATACCCTTTTCCAAATCGGAATACCAAATTTATTTAAATCAAAAAACATTTCTTTAACCATCACAATTGATCAAACCCTCTTTACAGTAATAAAAAACCAAATCAAACATTATCTGCTTTATTAAAACAATAAGAAACACCCACACTATATAGAAACGTTGCTCCCCTTCAATTCGGTTTACGGTATCATAAACACGGAATTCGAGATGCTGCATGTAAGTTGAAAATGTGATTCTTTTCTAACGATTCGTAGACTTGTTGACATTATATCGTGTGTGTCATGTACAGAACTTATGTAGGTAGACTGTAGAACTGATGTGGAATACGTACAATTGGTTCCAATTGATAGTGAATAAATATATCAATTCAATTTAACCCACTCTTGTGGAAACAAGAAAGAATTATGAATGCGTTGGAAAATAAGCACAAAAATGGTGTTTCTCTTGCTGAGATATCGGTGTGTGTTTCCAGTTTGGTATAATGCTAATAAATAATTTACTTTAATACGCAAAAGGAAAAAAAACACGTCAGGTTTCCTAATAGAATTTAGACTCAGAAATAACTCATCCAGGCTCACTATTCACAGTTATTATTTCCATACTTTATTTCCCCATTGCCAATTATTTCCCTACTTTATTTCCCACTTGTCAATTATTTCCCTATGTGTTTTGGCCGGAATATGACTTTTTGTTGGTTTGCGCATAAAATAGTATGCGTAACACGGAGCTGAAATGGCTGGTTGCTCCGCTGCGCTCCACTCTCTGATTTGTTCACCACCTGTGTCTAAAGCAGACGTTTCAGCTCCTATACTGTTGTCATATCACATACCAACACTACAGAAACTACTAACTACTAAATAAATGGCGACGAGGATAAAAAGAGTGTTAAAATTAGTCAAATAAATATAGTGAAATAATGTGAATGAAGAAAGTCTAAAAAAGTCAGTTACAGAAGTCAAAGTCAAAGAAGTCAAAGTCGTAAAAGTCAAAGTCAAATCAAAGTCATAGTCGAAAAAAAAGTCTTATTAAGTAATCAGTCAAATAACTTAAGTAAAAACAAAACATAAATGCCTAAAAGTGAAGAAAGTGATTCGAAAAACAGTCAGAATAAAAATTCGTCCAACAACGGAAAAAAAGAGAAGCAAAAGGGCATGGCGTTAGCTGGGAATATCGAGCCATACACATTAGGTACGGATTTTGATTCATATGAAGATAGAATAAATCAATTTTTTATTGTAAATGAAGTGGAGGAGGACGTAAAGACTGCATTGTTCATAACTATTTCGGGTGAAGATATGTATGAAATTCTCAAGACTTTAACTCAACCGGCGAAACCTAGTACCAAAACTTACAAAGAATTGATAGAATTATTGCAAAACCATTTTACACCGAAAAGAAACAAACGTGCGGAAAGATATAAATTCTACAAAACTACTCAAGAACCTAGTGAAACTTTGAGCGAATTTATAATCAGACTTAAGTCTTTGTCACAGACTTGTAAGTTCGGTGATTTTCTTGACGCGGAAGATTGTAATTCTCTTGCTAAAAGGAAGTTAAAAGTTTTAGATGAGGCATTAACAGACCGATTCATTACTGGTATAAAAAACGAAAAAATAAAACAGCTATTGTTCAATGAAGAATCAGCTGATTTTGAAAAATGTTGTCAAAAAGCCTTACAATATGAAATGGTCGAGAAGGAAAGTAAGAGCAAGTCGTTAGGAGTAATAAATGCAATTCGTCCGAAGTCAAACAGATCAAGGTCTCTAAATAGATCTGGAAGTACTAATCCGTATGCAAATAAAAGTCACTACAGAGGAAAGAGTCACTCGAAAGGATATTCAGACTGTAGTCGTTGCGGTAGGCAACATAATGAAAATACGTGTCCTGCTCGAGATTGGAAATGTTATAGCTGCGAAAAAACTGGTCATATTGCTCCAATGTGTCGGTCAAAAGTGATCAATGGAGAAAAGAAGCAGGAAAAATCTCAGAAGAACGCAGTTAAATCCATTTTTTACCGAGATTCAGGAAATTACGTGCAGATGGAAGGTAGTGAGGTAAGCGATGTATTAAATTTGTTTACTGATGAAGAAATAGATTCAGGCAGTGAGATGGAGTGGCGGGTCAAGAGGTAATAAAGAGGTAATTAACGCCATCAAAGTAGTTTTGTCTACAACTAATGAAAAGCCTAGAACTAATCCATTGGAATATATTGTCGAAATGGAAAACACAAAAGTAAAGATGGAGTGCGATACCGGGGCAGTAGTCTCCATTATTTGTCTACAAGAATTTATAAAGAAATTCAGTCATGTTCCCTTAGAAAAAAAGTCATCTCATACCACTAAAGATTTATGTACAATTTCAGGTGAACAATTAACCGAATATGGGAAAGCGAAAGTGTGGGTGAATTTTTGTGGAATTGTTAGACATCTTGAAATAATTGTGGTGGAATTGTCTCATCCATTTGCGTCATTGATGGGAAGAAATTGGTTGGACGTATTTTTTCCATTGTGGCGTGAACAATTAACACCGGAAAATTGCGTTTCAAAAATAAATTCGGTGAGTCAAAATAAAACTAATTTATTAAATTACATAAAGTCAAAGTATCCACGAGTTGTCGATAAAGAAATAAATAGTCCTATTCATGGCTATACGGCCGATTTAGTCTTAAAGGATGACGCTAGACCATAGATCATAGCGCATACACAGTCCCTTTTAAATTAAAAGATTCAGTGTTAAATGAAATCGACAAGATGTGTCAACAAAACATTTTTAAGCCTGTAAAATATTCAAACTGGGCTTCACCTTTAGTCGTAAGAGTAAAGTCGAATGGGAGTTTAAGGTTTTGTATAGACGGAAAAGTGACTGTAAACAAGTTTTTTAAGACGGATCAGTATCCTCTGCCTAGAGTAGATGACATCTTTGCAAGCTTGTCTAACTGTAAGATTTTCTGTGTGTTGGATTTAAAGGGAGCGTTTAAGCAAGTGAAAGTGTCGGAAGAGTCTCAGGAATTACTTACCGTGAATACTCACAAAGGATTATTTGCTTGTACTCGTCTTATGGACGGTGTCCAGTGCTTCTGCTATATTTCAGTCAATAATGGATAGAATTCTTATAGGGTTAGAAGGAATAAATTGTTTTATTGATGATATTATTATAGGAGGTAAAGACGAAGAGCAGTGTAAAGGGAGACTATTAGAAGTAATGGAAAGATTGAACACACAGAATGTCCGAATTAATCTTGAAAAATGTAAATTCTTAGAGTCTAGTGTAAAATATTTGGGTCACATAATCGAAAATAATAAAATTCTTCCAAATAAAGAAAAAGTGAAGGCGATATTGGAGGCACCAGCTCCAAAGAACGTTGCTCAGTTGCAATCTTATTTAGGTCTTCTAAATTATTATGGAAAGTTTATTCCAAATTTATCCACTGAAATTCATGACTTATATGAACTATTAAAAGAAAATAAAGAATTCGTATGGTCTGATAAGTGTGTGAAGGCATTCGAAAAAAGTAAATTACTTTTAACAAATAATCAAGTCTTGGAAATGTATGATCCAAAAAAGCCAATAATAGTAGCTGCGGATGCCTGTCCTTATGGGGTAGGAGCTATTTTGTCACATGTAGTAAACGGTGTAGAAAAACCGGTTCTGTTTGCTTCCAGTACCCTTTCCCCTGCTGAAAAAAATTATTCACAACCCCATAGAGAAGCACTTGCAATAATTTTTGCAGTGAAAAAATTTTATAAATATATTTTCGGTCAGAAATTTTTATTCGTCAGACCATCAAGCTTTAAGGGAAATTTTCATTCCTAATAAAAAGACTCCAGCTGTTGCAGCTGCGAGACTTCAAAGATGGCCAGTGACCATGTCAATGTATGATTATGAAATTAGGCATAGAAGTGGGTCAAAAATGGGTCATGTGGATGCTTTGTCAAGATTACCTTTAGATGACAGCACTGGACTTGAGCATGATGCTATTCATTTCATAAACTTTGGAGTAGATATCCCAGTAGATAAAGCTGATATTCAAGACAATACTCAACTAGATCCTTTAGTTAGCAAAGCTTATGAACACACTATGAAAGGATGGCCAAATAAGTGAATCAAGAATTAAATAGCTATTTCAATAAGCGAAAAGAGCTATCTACAGAAGATAATTTTCTATATTATTTGAACAGAGTAGTCGTTCCCGAAGTGTTAAGGGAGAGTGTATTGAAATGTTTACATGAATGTCATACTGCCATAGTAAGGATGAAAATGATGGCTAGATCCTACGTCTGGTGGCCACTCATTGATGTAGATATTGATAATTATATAAAAAAATGTAAGAGTTGTCAACAAGTACAGCCAGTGAAAAAAGAAGTGGTCAAGAGCAAGTGGCCAAAAACTTCATATCCGTTTCAAAGAGTGCATATTGATTTCTTTTCGTATGCTGCGAAAGAAATTTTTATTTTGAGTGATGCGCACACTAAGTTTTGTGACGTTTACATAATGAAATCCACTAATTTGGTAAAAGTGTTAGAAAAATTAGTGAATTTCTTTTGTATCTATGGTCTGATTACTGAGTTGGTAGCAGATAATGGTCCACCTTTTCAATCGAAAGGCTCAGAAGATTTTTGCAGGTTACATAAAATTAAACTTACACATTCACCACCTTACCATCCTCAGTCAAACGGTCAGGCAGAAAGGTCTGTACGTACCATTAAAGAATGTTTTTTTAAATTTTGTGTAGATGAAATGAATATGTCATTGGAGGAAAAGGTGCAAAAATTCAAAATATATCACAACAATTCACCTTCTACAGTTACTGGCAAAACTCCAAATGAATTAATATTTGCATTTAAGTCTAAATTTTTATTAGATTTAGTTAATAGTAAAAATAAAGAAACAATAGATAGTAATGTGAAAATAAATGAAATAAAACATAATTTTAAGAGCAGTTCCAAATATCAAGTGCATCAAAATGTTATGTATAGAACTCATTTTAAATATCACATAAGATGGATACCTGCTAGAATATTGCAAGTAATTAGCAGATTCACATATTTGATTAAACTGTATGGAAAGGTTAGATTCGTACATGAAAATCAAATTAGATCATCAACCTTAAGTAATTTTCATCACGAACCTAATTTAAGAGTATTGTTTAAAAATAAGAAAATTTTATCTAAAGAAAATTCAGAGCATAATGATAAAAAAGTTACATTCAAAATAGATACAGAAAAAATTGAAGATCAAGGAAATAGAACTAGACCTATTTTAGAAAGAAAAGCGAAATATTATATAAAATATGATTATAATAGAAAATAGATTATTATAAGAGCAGAGTCTCCTTTGAAAGGGGGATATTGATATGTATAGAACTGGCAACACTGGAAAATGGAACGATGGGAAATGAATCTTTATTGTTAAACGCATAGAACGGATATTCATTCCAATCGTAACGCTCCAAATGTTAACACGCGAATATTATTTTTATATTAAATTTGTTATAGAATGAAATATTGTGTTTCATTCATTTCACAAACATAACAGTGGCAAATCGGAGTACGGCAGTTTTCAAGGAATCGCTATGCTCTGTCGTGAAAATGTAGTGGCGATGTTATATTTCTTAAGTCTTCGCTCAGCTGGTTTTCGTGTTTATGTCGGTGTATGCGTATGGCTTCATAGTACTCGATCTTCCACTGTCGGCCTATTGCTGTCTTTTTTTTCCACTTCGCACCTTCGCAGACTTAATATGCTCATTAAATCGCTCAAATAATTTGCGAATTGTCAGTCCTATGTACAAACAGCCACACCTTATCTAGTAAACACCTGATTTGTGTAGGTCAGGTCAAGAGTGCGACTCGTTTGTCTGTCTCTTCTAGTACATCGTAAAACGTCGATATATTACGGTTCATTCTTACTTCACGGTGTCTGTTGATGATGCTCAGTATTGTTGACTCATGGTACCCGCTGACTCTTCCAATGTCGACGATCTTTTCTATTTCAATGGCTTATTTCTCGTCACTTAAAGAGATGTTCACCATGAAATGGGCCATGGCATGGTTCGCTGACATTTTATGCTGATGGTCGTGGAACGAATCGCTTGTGATCCGTTTCTTTGTACTCGTTGGCTTTCTGTAGACATCCACTTCGTTAGCAACATTCTTGATTTCACACATCACGTTTAGGAAAGGCAATTTATTATTGGCCTGTCGCTCTACGGTGAACTTAATAGCGTTTTTCTTTATCGAGTCCATGAATTTTCCGAAGAATTTTTTGACTGAGTCGAACATACGGGCATTTTGGACTGCAAAAATGTCGTCATAGTATCTTGTGTAGAACCTAGGGTTCTGGGATTGAGTTCCTATTTTCGTTTCGAAATGTCACATAAATAGTTCGGCTAAGAAACTTGATAGCAAATTACCTATACTCGTCCCTTCCTATTGTATGTACCATTTACCTCTGAATATGCTTCCGCTAAGGTACCCGCTACTCCTACATCGATCAACCAATTCATAAGAATACCTAACTTGAAGGGTATCGGTACGCTCGGGTACAGTGACGTGACGTCGTAAAAGTGCCCCTCTGAATGGCCATGCTTACTCTCTGCTTTAAAAAAGATTTCGACCTGGGTTCGTTGGACTCCGAAATAATTTTCTGGCCTAATGCTTCAAAGAATTGGATAGCCTCGTCGCACCAAAGCCCTAGCGTTTCAACGGCGGAAGGGACAAAATAAAAGCCCTAAATAATCAACGCACTGTACTTCGCCGTTTTCATCCTTGTGCTCTGCTGCACTTCCGGCGTACCTTGAGCTTGCGCGAAGATTACTAGGAGCGACAGTGTCAGCGCACGTCGCGTCCCATACTACTCCTTGTCCACGGAATCAGCGACATGCCATCGACCCTTTTACCGTCTTCGCGGACTTGGCCAGCAGGCTCTAACCTTGCTGGAATATCGACCGATTCCAGCGCACGTTTGATGATGTTGTTCAGTTCTGCATGTCTCGCATGACGACCTGCGCTTTTCCGACACTTCAGTCCATGGTGGCCTTTTTGATCTACTTGTTGGCCGCAGCGACAGATGTGTGGTACACAGATGTCGATTCCCAAACGCAGGCCAACAGCGATCGGAACGTGTTGTTGTCCATGAGTGTATCGATGGATTGCGATGGCAACGCATGCAACCAAGCACCTGACTCTGGCCTCTGAAGTGCTAAGAACCGTGCCCTGTCGACGTCGCGTTCGAAATTCACCAACCGTTCTGTTGTAATAATGGTCCATTGACGCTGTAGTGATAGTATTTCGGCTTGGGACTGTTCTGGATGCAAAGTTCTCAACTCTTTTAGGCCATCTTCATAGTCAGTAATGTCCTCAACTTGCAGCGAAGGTTGGTGTAACATAATACTAACAAGCTGGGTAACTGCATTAGCAGATGACAAAAAGGCGGGTAAAACCTTATCTGAGACTCTCCGAACCCCCAGGCCTCCGGATTAGATAGGAAGCGACGCCATGATCCATGTATTCGTGTCAAATTTGGAATTTGTTAGGGATTGCAATGCCGATTTGATCTCTTTATTCACCTCACTGACAAGGTCGTTGCGTTTCCCAGTTGGTGTTGTCCTCAACAGAAAGACTAACTTCAGTAGCGTAAAGCAGTTCTTCAAGATGTAGAACGCGACATGATAATTGTCTAATTCTAATAATCTTTCAAACATCAGCTTCATTTCGCCTAACTTCTTTTCGAAAATTCGTTCGAGAGCGTTGTCCGATATGGCCGCACCCAGCAAGGTAAACTCGTTAACTATACAGATGCCAGGTGATAGTTCATTAAACTGATCCACAAGATGTTGATCCACTTCCGAACAAAAGTAGAGTTCGCATTTGTCCGGGTTGATGTGCAGGCCAATTTTGTCGCATTCAATAATGACCATTTTGAAATCCGCTACAACGCTCTCGCATCCACCTCTGACGCTATAGCCGACTTGTCTTGGCGCAAAATTTTGATGTCATGTCTGACCGAACGGAAGCACTGGCCAGTTTAGGGAGGCGCCGTACATGATTTCAATAAATCTGGATTGCACTTTCCCCGAGAGCATATAATTGGTCGGCCCAGTTATCGCTTTTAACAGACGCACGCCTGCCTCACCAGATGACGGCAATGTTAAATCTTTCAAATGTTGTGGCAAAAGTCCATCTATGCCAGTGCCTGACCTGTTCAAAAAACCCTTAATTGAGAAGAAAAATTCCCTTCCGGTGACCACCAAAGGTTCTGTATCTTTTCCCGGTGGGCCGAATAAGAATACGAAGCAACTTGTCAGACACTTTTGATATTGAGGACGGAATCTCGGAATTCGACGAGGATATACGCTCGCGATGTTATTTTTGAATTTGTCTCTAGAAGCAGCAGCAGAACGTAAGGCATACACACAAGTAGCACCATTTCCACCTAATCCTGTCAATTTATTGGTTTCGCAAATGACTTGGACATCTTGGGTTGAAACGTAGAAATTCATGAATTTGAACAGGTAAGGTACCGACCTAGAGTTGAGGGCTAATGAGGCCATACACACGATTATCTCCCTGAGATCTGTGGGAGTAACCAGGTGGAAAACGTTCGCTGCAGATAAGTCCAGTTCTGGAGTCATGTCTAGCCTAGAGCCTTAATGTGTTGAAGTGCTGGTAACACTTACTTAGTATTTAGGATTACAATTTTCTCCAGAAGAAAAAGAGGAAACGCAAAGTCAAAGCCCCCAAAAGAGAATTCAGAATAAGACCCTGCCTGACAATCAACAACCATTATCATACACAAACGTTGCATCCATGGTTCATGTTATTTTTTGAGCGAAAGGCACAAAGACGCCCGAAGGATTTGTGTTGGATAGTGTTGTCCAGAAAGAACTGAACTCGAGAGAGTTCGCCTACTTACAGCGGAAAGTTTATAGGTGAATTCGAGCTGGACACGACTGGATGTGAAGTGGTTACATAGCTGAAAACGGCCGTTCCAAAGTCGGCCTGACCGTCGTAAGTATTGGAAAAACTACTAGAAGAGAGGAGATTCTGTCTTCCCATGCGTCTACTCTGAATAAAAATAACATCAGCGAAGGGCTAACACACTTGTGCACGCAATCCATCCAATTTATGTTCTCTCAAGTGTTCTCTGGAAATTACGGTTACAAATTACTGATACGAAATTCTTGATTAATTTATTGAGGCAACGTTTTGGATGATAAGATAGAGAGATGAATTTTAAATTCTTTTTTTAACATGTTGTTCCAAGAAAACTTGTTCAACTAATTGATAAACTTAAAGTCAGACAGGCTACGGAAATTCCAAAAGATAATGTAATTGAAGTTGCACTTGAAGGAGTGGTAGGTTGAGAAGGCTGAGTCGGCTGAGTAGGTTGAGTGGGTGCAGTTGTGGTGGTTGTCGTTGTGAGCGAAGTAAACCAATTATCGATCGCTTCGAAATTATCCTCTTGCCACTTGAAGTTATTGACGTAAACGCTTCGAATTTGAGAAGGATTGATGAAGGTGGCACTATCCAACGCTCTACTTATAAGTTCTTCCAGTTTGTTTACATTTTCATCAGAATTGACAAACGCAGCAAGTGATACCAATACGTTGGAAAACGAACTGACTCTGTGGATGAAAACAAAAAATCCCTTGAAATGTTTAAATTTACTTGGAGTTCCTACTTGTATGTAAGATGACTTATTGAAGTTCCCTCTGTATTTTCAGAAACTTCTCAGCGCAACATAACTTTCCTCTTAGCGAATTTTTTTATTGTTCGAACAATAGAATTCACAGAAAAACTTAAACTTAAACGTAATTTACGCCGAGTGCACATTTTTTTGTTAGAGTTAAGTCTTTGTTGTTGAAAACTCAATTTTGAGAATTCCTTTATCCCATTAAGCTATCACATTTTATTACTCGTCCGTCTCGGATTATGAGATTAAAAGATAATCTCTACAGCGACAACGTATGGCGAGACTGTAACTGTACAAGTGTACAGTGAATTTGAACCCATAAATAAACATCTGTCGCACTCGCAGACAGCGTATGGCGCCTGTAACTGTACAGAGTATTTTTATCAATAAAGTGCAGAGAGTGTCGAGAGAAATTATTTTCATTATCATCTGTCAAGCAATGTACAGCGCCATAAAGTTGAGAGAGCGCTGAGAGAATACGAAATTGCGTCAAAGAAAATATGCAGCTAGGTGCAGTGAGATGCAGCTAGATACAGTGAGCTGCAGCTAGGTGCAGAAGGTGCAGCTAGGTGTAGTGAAGTGCAGTACACAGACGAACGGACGGACAGGAAGGGTGAAAACATAAAGTAGCTATCGCTACTTAATAAAGGGGGAAAATTTGGAAATCCCTGTTCCTTCTCCCAACCCCCTGTCGATTTCAAAAAAATGAAAACAACTTTTTTCACAAAAAAAAAGTTTTTTTGAAGTTTTATTTTTTGACTATTTAAGCCGAGCGGTTTACGTGCAAAAGATCAGTTAAAGGGATATTCCACTGGCTAAGAATGCAAAGGTTGGACTTCTTTTGCATGAAGGAGTTGTACATTGAACCTATAGAGGAATTTCCTTCATACAACACAAATCTCGTATGTGCACGGTTCTGCAAGAACACATGGTTCCCTCGCAACCTACCAATGGAATCGCCCAACTAACATTTCCATACAAAATTTTGACAGTCAATTGAATTTGAAATTTTATACTGGGCCCCCTGAGGACTCACTCTTCCATGGACTTTAATGTTTCCCTCAATATTCTCCACAACAGAAAAAGTTATTTCCGACCTAAGACCGGTCCTAGTCCCTCTCGCAGCCATTCACCCAATCTTCAACCCAAGGCTGGGAATCTTTCAACTACACAGAGGAGGATTCTTTTGAAAAACAGCCTGCCGAAAGCGGACGCATTTTCAAGCGGATTTTTTTATTTATGACCAGATAGGTATTGGTCCCAAGAAGTTAAAAATATTTTTTAAAAATTTGCACGATGCTTGTGTGGCTACTGGGAGGTGATCAAATTCTAAAAACATGCAATTTTCTTATGAGAATTTTTCCAGTTACACGCAACGAATATGGTAGTGTGAAGTGTCGTTGGAAAGATCAATACACGTAGTTTCGGGCCAAGCTGGGTAAGGTTTTCAATCATCTACATCTACATTGAGATACGAGCAGTTAAAAAAGTCATGTTTAGATCCGTACGAAGAACGAAGGATTCTTATGCGTTTACCACGACGCGACGTTTGTAACCACCCCAATTTCGACAGGGGAGTAGGGGGGGAGCACCGATAATGGTCCTTAGATGACGAATCAGCAATAAAAAAAATGTCCGTCCGTCCGTCACCGCGATAAGTTGAGTAAAACTCAACCGATTTTCAAAAACTTTTTTTTTCCTGAAAGTTAATTCAAAAATCTTTTATGGTATTGAATCTGGGCACTGTTGGCCCAAGGGCCGCCGAGCTAGGGCCGTTTAAGTGGTTTTTGGTCTTTTGTACATAACTCGAGTTAATCTTTTCCGATTTTCATAAACTTTTCTTTGTTTGAAAGATCTGGGCATGGCCGACAGTTTATTGAAGAAAGTATTTTGGATTTGAGTCCTTGGACTTAGCTAAGGCACTAAAAACGAGACTCTTCTAGCGCTCTACATGTTTTTTGTACATCACTCGAGTAAATCTCTTCCGATTTTAAAAAACATTTTTTTGACCGAAAGGTCTGACACTGTCTCTCGTTTTATCGAAGAAAAATTTTTTATTAGAAACCCTTGGACTCAGTCAGGACCCTAAAACTGAGTTTCTACTAGGGCCCAACGTGTTTGCTTACATAAATTGGATAAATCCTAACTGATTTTGTTGATTCTTTTTCCAGGTAATCGAATACCGAATTATATTCAAAAACAAAGAACCCGGTGCCTGTGCTTAGGGCTGAAGTGGGCCTCCGGTCTGTCCTAAGGCCGGCCCTAAAAAACAATTTTTTTGCTGTGTTGCAGAGCAAATTGAGGGAAACATTTTTGTCTATGGAAGTATGTGTCCGAGGCATTTCCTTATGGCCCTAGGTCGGTCCTAAGATCGGCCCTAGACAAAAAAATAATTTTTTGCTATGTTGTTTCTTCGGACGGGTTCTTCAATATTGCTCTCTCGGCAATGTCCAATACAATTTAATGTGGACGTAATTTCGTACACTTAAGAGTTAAGGCAATATTGACTTAAATACGTTCGAGTCTTTTCGTAACATCAACTGTTTGCCACATCTATTCTGATACGTACGGGTCCCTTGCATATGTTTTTATCATTTTTTTAACTGCTTTTAGTTCAGATGATTTTAAACTCTACAAGACACGTGTTGGCCGGAAACTACGAGCAATTAGCTTTCCGACGACACCTCACACGACTCTGTACGTTTCGCGTAGCCGGAGAAATTTTATTAAGAAAATTGCTCGTCTTTGGACTTTGATCACCTCCCACTAGCCACCCAAGCACCGACAAATTTTTTTGAAAGTGCTTTTGGCTTCTACAGCACAAAGCCTTTTCTATGCATACATAAAAAAGTTCACAAGAAAATACTTCTGATTTCCCATAGGTCGTTTTTTAATAGAATCTCTTACAAGTAACTTCTAAACTTCAGCTTCATGAAATATCGTGTACGGTCGAGTACTCAACAGATTTTCACTTAATGTTTTTTGTTAGTCTAAAAACTGAAGACTTAAGATCACATCTTAAAAATGAGAACTGTCAAATTTGCGATATTTTTTAGGAAAGCATCATGTGTAAATCACAAATTATTCAAAATTATAGCTCATGTACTGTCTGAGAAGACGCTTACGCAGATAATAGATGAATCGGATTTCCAAAAGCTTATGAAGGTACAAATTTTCTCTGAAATAACATCGCAAATAAACCTGGAATGCGATGATTTTTCAGAGCAACTTTCTAGTACAGGATTCTACGCAGGATTCTATCCTAAAAGCATCGCAAAGACAGTTCAAATTTTTACGACGTGCTCTTAAGTTCACAGTTTTGAGATTAACAAAAAACATTAAGAAAATCTGTGAAAAATGTAAACTGTCAAATTTGCGATGTTTTTCTAAGAACAGAATACTACGTAATTAACAAATTATTGAAAATTACAGCTTATGTACTGTGAGATGATGACAAATTTGCTGTGAAATAACATCGCAAACGAATTTGGAATACGATGACTTTTAGAGCCACTTTCGACCTTCATACTCAAGCCTTTTGAATTTGAATTGATCGATTACTCGTGCTAGAGTCCTGAGCCATCCTCTCACAGTACATGAGCTATATTTTTGAATAATTTCTCATATGGCTATTTCTATTACTGTCCACGGCACATATTTTTATCTGCTTCTCTTTCACTCTTTAAATGTAAACCATTAGCAAATGAAACAAAAAACGTTACTGTCCACATTACATTTTTGAGACTCTTTCAAACGCTGCAGAGTGAAAGAGACAAATATAGTCCAAATGTTGGAGAGTGAAAGAGATAGAAAATTCATAGATTGCTTGGAATCAGCCATATACGCAGGATTCTGTTCTAAAAACATCGCAAATTTGACAGTTAATATTTTGGAGACGTGATCTTAAGAGCACGTTGCAAAAATGTGAACTGTCAAATTTGCGATGTTTTTTTAGAATAGAATTCTGCGTGAATAACAAATTATTCAAAATTATATATCATGTACAGTGAGAGGATGACTCTTACACGAATAATAGAAGAATCAGAATTCAAAACGTTTGAGTATGAAGGTCGAAAGCTGCTTTAAAAAATCATCGCATTCTAAATTCATTTGCGATATTTTTTCAGAGCAAATGTGTACCTTCATACTTAAACTTTTTGAATTCTGATTCATCTATTATATGTGTAAGAGTCATCTTCTAACAGTACATGAGCTATAATTTTGAATAAATTGTGATTTGCGCAGGATTCTATTCTAAAAAAAACATCGCAAATTTGACAGCTCACATTTTTGTGACGTGCTCTTAAACTGAGAAACTCAACCGATGATTAAATAGCTTGTCCCAGTCAAGAGACAAGAGGAGAAATGTTTCTCTTTCTCACATACTACAAAATGTTATGCAGAGAAATGAAAAATTGGCCCCACAGTGTTCGATAGAATGCGCGTCTTGAATAAATAGTTGAATTGAATGCAGAGAAATCATTATAGGTGGCGCTACGCTGTAAAAGAGTAAAATATTGAAAGAACTTTCGCTCTTTGAGAACTGTCATTTCTCATATATATGTACGTATTCTTATTCTATATCCGAAAGAGGGGCGTGACAATCTTTTGTTTTGCCATTTGCAAGTAATACTCAATGTGAGTTAGCTGCAGGTGCGACTGAAGCTAACTTCATTGCAAAAAGATCAGCTGATTTCATTCATACATTTACCAAAATCAGCTGACTTCATTGAAAAGTTAAAAAAATCCAAAGTATATAAACAGAGAAGGTAACACAAATGCAGAGTTTTTCGTGGCACACGACTTTGAGGTGAATATATAACCGTCGGGGCTAGGACCGAATGTCAAAAAAAAAAAATATCCCCAACCAAAATATCCCCGTGGACAAAATATCCCCAGACAAAATATCCACACTCACAAAATTAAAAATTTTCAATGTGAAGTGTACTTAGCGCCACAGGCCTGAAATAAACAACCAAAAACGAAAAAGCGGGGTCGAGAGGCGGCAGCCCCCGAAAAGGGGGGTCAAGGGGGGAATACGCCCCCTTGCGGTGTCTAAGGGGCGGAGCCACTAGCAGGGTTCGGAGCAGCGCTCCATTAACGTAAGGCCGCCTCCAAGGCTCACAAAAGCCCGCCGCAGGCTTTGTCTAACGACATTTTGTCCGGGGATATTTCGACTGGGGATAATCGGCCCTAGAGCCATTACCGTCATGTTGCATGTATGGAGATTAGTTTTATCAAGATGCGACGCATGACAGAATTGTATATAAACAACGCAGTTCCAACAACATTATCATGCTAAAATGTCACCGATACAACTTGACAAATACATATTCACCTCAAACTGGTGTGCCGTAAAAACTCTGATCCGTTGACCATTTGCGTTACCTACTCTGTTTATATACTTTGAGAAAGTCAGCTTTTTTTTTGCAACTGCAGCTAACTTTACATTGAGTTTTACTTGCAAAGATCAAAACAAAAGACTGTCAGATAGAAAGTGGAGCCATGAACGAGATAACTAGTAAGTTGCAATTTCAACAAAGGAAGTGCTTCCATCTCTTGAAATAATTGATCTGGGACTGTGGCACCAACTTAATTTCTCTAATGTCATGGCAGTTATATCCGACACCTCACTGCGAAAGAGTCGGTGCCTAGCGGAAAATTATTGAAACGCCTTTTTGACGTAGAAAGTGGAGCCATTACAGAGATAGTGGTCAAAATATTAACTATGAAAATGCAATTTCAGCATAGAAAGTGCTTCCATCTCTTGAAATAATTTTTGTCCAATTAGCAGCTCTGTGATCATTGCTGCTCATCAGTTGATCATACAACACCCTTTTGATCACAGGCACAACGGGGGAAACAAGAGAACATTTGAAATAATTGTAGGGTCAATCGAACTGTCCCCAGGATAACGTCCATTTACGAAGTTTGTAGCTCTAACAGAGACGTTTCATTAAAGCCATTAAGTTAACAATCCTCAAGCGTTCTAAGGAGACTATAGTTTTGTGACAACGCAAACAAATAACTTACAGTGTGGTCAATGCAGCGTAATTTGCATCAATAAATTGAATTGTAGTGTCCAATGCTATAATACTTCTTCCCATTGTGTTAACAAGAATATTTTGACGTTCGTTTGCTGTTAAAACATTCGTCGTATCCAATGTGATTGCCAAGAATTTTTTCAAATCTTCCTCGTTCAATGAACATCCGAGATTATTCAGGTAATTGGAACGAGTCACATAACTGGAATCCCTTGCCACACCATTCACTAAAGCTTCGTAGGTAGCGCCATTGACATTTCTCAGTGCATGACAATAGTCGAAGGAAGCGCTTGTGTTGGTGTTGTAAAACTGTAGAAACTTTGTGTATTCATTCGATAGACATGGATCTGCCAGGGCAAGACAGTTCCACGATTTTATAGAATTCCTTAATGACGTTGTTACGGATGATTCAAAATCGATCCGTTCATATCCAATGGCATTCAAATGTGGCGTTGTGATTTCTCTCAAAAACTCAAGGAAATTTCCGTATCTTGAAGTACCGAAGAGTCGATTGTTGAATGAAGTGATGAGTGCATTCGCTTTGGACCAGGCAATGGGCTCGTCTTCTTTTCCAAAATAAGTTAAAATGTCCATGCAATCCGACGCTGTAACTCGATTTAAGGTCGAGTCCGTTAGTGCCAAATAGATCTCATCCTGCAATACAGCCCGATTTATCGGGTGAATGAAACTGTGATTTTCCTTCAGTTGTCTTATAATTGCACGCCACAGATTGGTATCGTAGTCAACGCGGTAATAACCGACTTGTTGCAGATTCAAAACGATCCAATCGTCAGACGCAAAGTTCAGTTGACCTGGGGCAAACACATCGACCTCGTCATGAAGCCATACCAAAGGTGTTGTTCGGCCGAAACTTGGATCTGATTTAGTGGCTATGGTGATTGGAACGGAGTAAATTTCACCGGCACTACCTGGATATCTACGTTGACTCAACACTAAATTGTTATTCAACAGACGCACTGTAATCATTGGATAACCAGGGCGATCTTCCCACGAATGCATCAATTCGTTTATATTCAAATTATTCCCCGGATAGTCTTCGTCGTATGCGCGTTGTAAGCCCTCATGCAGATCGTCGGGAATAGCGGCTTTCATGTACATTGCGTTTTGATAATAATTCAGTCCTTTAGCAAATGTTGCGGGCGTCAAGACCTCCTGGAACATTCTGAGCACGCAACCGGATTTTTGATAGCCAATTCCACCAAATTTGTCCCACAATCGTGCTGGCTCTTCGGTGTAATGATTCATTGCCCATGAGTTCAGCGAAAGAACGTCCACAGAGAAGGCACGTGGCATGGCGGCCGTGACGAAATTGTTCATGTAATTCATTCCGGGATAGACGAGATCTGAAATGTAGTACTGCAGCAGAGTCGCAAATCCTTCATTCAGCCAGACATACTGCCACCAGGCCGGACTCACCTGTTGGAAAAAAAGGTTGTGAGTGTAAAGAATTAAAATATCTTCAATTGTTAGAGACGCTGTTTGCCTTCGGAATATTTATAGTCTCACTTGCTTCTCACTTTGTGTTTTTTAAAGGAAGAGACAAATCACTCGATGAAATCGACCATTCGCACTTGTTTCCTTCCATTACACAGACATTCGTTTTTCTAAGCAGCGCATCATTTGACTTTGAATAACTTGATTTGATCGAGTAATTTCCACTTCTGACAAACAAAAAAGACAATTTGTCCGAGGCAGACAGTGTCTTCATTTAGTTCATACAATATTGCCGAACCACTGATGTACATATTCGTGTGCTACAAGGGTTGTGATACTTCTTTGTCGACTTTCTTGAGAGGCTTGGGCCGTATTTGGATCATAAAGTAATCCATCTTCGATGTACGTAATTAAACCTGAAAGAAATTACAATTAGCAACGTGGAAAATCATTTTTCCAAATCACTCTGTCTCACTCTAATGTCACAGAACCTTGAAT
The DNA here is from genome assembly GCA_029228625.1 of Pseudolycoriella hygida. Classification (NCBI taxonomy): domain Eukaryota; kingdom Metazoa; phylum Arthropoda; class Insecta; order Diptera; family Sciaridae; genus Pseudolycoriella; species Pseudolycoriella hygida. The sequence continues at coordinate 25,087 of WJQU01003319.1, forward strand.
ATCCCACACGTAAGGATCTTAGAGATATTTCACAGTAAATGAAATAGGTAAGATAGGTAACAACAGTCTACTAATCATGTAAGCAGAGTATGACGTGGGACAAGGTTACGAAGTTAACCTTCACTTCACTTCAATTCGCCTGGCATCGATTTTGACAGTTTGTTTTGTTTTATTTAGCAGAAACAGTTTACGATGAGGGGAAACAGCACTAGATATTCGTGTCCCACTTGTTAAGCAGCGAGAGTATCTTTATGTTTTAACCCTTCATGTCCGTCCGTTCATCTGTGCACGTTCACCGGAGACAAACCTACGATTCACAGAGGAATCGGCGATGATTCATCGGGAATCACTGATGATTCACCGGGTAATCACTGATGATTCATGTGGTAATCACTGATGATTCACCGGGGAATCACTGATGATTCACCGAGGAATCACTGATGATTCACACGGGAATCACTGATGATTCACCAAGGAATCACTGATGATTCACTGGGCAATCACTCATGATTCATCTGGCAATCACTGATGATTCATCTGATAATCAATGATAATTCACTGGGGAATCACCTACGATTCACAGGGGAATCGGCGATGATTCATCGGGGAGTACTGGTGATTCACCGGATAATCACTGATGATTCAAAGGGTAATCACTGATGATTCAAAGCGTAATCACTGATGATTCACCGGGTAATCACTGATGATCCATCTGATAATCAGTGATAATTCACCGTGGAATCACTGATAATTCACCAAATAATTCCCAGATGATTCACTGAGGAATCACTGGTGATTCACCGAGGAATCACTGATGATACACCAATGAATCCGATGAACCGTGGAAACAGTGATAATTCACCGGAAATCACTGATGATTCAGCGAGGAATCGCTGATGATTCACGGGGGAATCGTGGATGATTCACCGGGAAATAGCTGATGATTCATCGGGGAATCACTGATCATTCACCGGCGAATAACTGATAATTTAACGGGGAATCACTGATGATTTACTGGGGAATCACTGATGATTCACCAAGTAAACACTGATGATTTACCGAGGAATTACTGATGATTTACCGGGGAATCACTGATGATTCACTGGTGATTTACCGGGAAATCACTGATGATTCACCGGTGAATCACTGATGATTCACCGGGGAATCACTGATGATTCACCGAGGAATCATTGATGATTCACCGTAGAATCACTGATTATTCACCGGGAAATCACTGATTATTCACCGATGAATCACTGATGAATCACTGATGATTCACAATGGAATCACTAAGAATTTACCGGGGAATCACTGACGATTCACCAAGGAATCGCTGATGAATCACCGGTGAATCACCGAGGAATCACTGATTATTCATCTGGTAATCACTGATGATTCACCTGGGAATCACTGATAATTCACTGGGGAATCGCTGGTGATTCACAGGTGAATCACTGATTATTCACCCGGAATTCACAGATGATTCACTGATGATTCACAGAGGAATCACTGATGATTCACCGAGGAATCACTGATGATTCACCGAGGAATCACTGATGATTCACCGAGGCATTATTGATTATACACCGTGCAATAAGTGATGATTCACCGTAAAATCAGTGATGATTCACCGTGGAATCAGTGATGATTCATAGTGGAATCAGTAATGATTCATCGTGAAATCAGTGATTATTCACCCGTGGAATCAGTGATAATTCACAGGGAATCACTGATGATTCACCGGGGAATCACTGATCATTCACCCTGGAATCACTGATGATTCACCGGGGAATTTATCTGTCGGACTTATTTCCTCTATTTCCCTACATATATTTCTATATTTCTTCCTTTTACTTTCCTCCTAATTTTTCAAACTCATGTATTTTATATCTTTTTTTCTCTGATTTCCTTCCATTTCCATTTTATCTTGAAAGACCCTGTCCTACCATTTCCTCGCGTTGTTTCCCCCTCGGTTGAAGAGCGGAAAAAAAACCCGGAAAAGGAGCGCTGTGCTCCAGAAGAGGACAAGTTCCAGTTTAATTTATCTCAAATTTTCATTATTCTCATGTCAAAACTGACATTTAAACAAAGAGAATTTTTATCAAAATACGTTTTCAATGTCTCGTGCGTGTTCAGCATAAGCGGTCAAGCAAGTGAGATTATTTGTTTAACAGCTTTTGCGTCGTGTCATGAAAATTAGTATACTTTGACATGAGCCGTTGATGTTTTAAAGGTGTGAAATTTACGTTGTTGTTAGAAAATACGTTCTTGACAGCCGCTTGGTCTGCATGTTCCATATAGTCAGTTTGCCTCGAAACTGGTGGATTAAAATCTCGTTTATCGCCAAGCTAGGCCAAGACCAGACCAAGCTAGTCGTTGTGTGCATGTTCTAATAGTCACTAAGCCTCGAAAATCGTGGAATAAATTTTAGAATATAGACTAACGATGCGTGAGTGGCCGTTAAGAATGCACTACATACCGATAACTCGAAATTATATAGCCGGACCATTCCATAAGTACTTTGTAAATTATGTAAACGCTATAGAATTTGAGTGTACAACACCAAATGTAGTTCGACTCACTCACTATGGAAAATATACAAATTTCCAATAAAACGATGGTAACTCAAGCAAATTCAAGAGTGAATGAAATGAAAATACCGTTTCTTTTCAACATACTGATAACTTTAAAATAGATATCGGGCTATTTCCATCGGTGCCGTCACCTGAGTACCGAATTTCATTTCTTTCATCCGTTCAATATGACAGCGGTGAGTTGCAGCTAGGTGCAGTGAGTTGCAGCTAGGTGCAGTGAGTTGCAGCTAGGTGCAGTGAGTTGCAGCTAGGTGCAGTGAGTTGCAGCTAGGTGCAGTGAGTTGCAGCTAGGTGCAGCGAGTTGCAGCTAGGTGCAGTGAGTTGCAGCTAGGTGCAGTGAGTTGCAGCTAGGTGCAGTTAGTTGCAGCTGGATGCAGTGAGTTGCAGCTGGGTGCAGTGAGTTGCAGCTAGGTGCAGTGAGTTGCAGCTAGGTGCAGTGAGTTGCAGCTAGGTGCAGTGGGTTGCAGCTAGGTGCAGTGAGTTGCAGCTAGGTGCAGTGAGTTGCAGCTAGGTGCAGTGAGTTGCAGCTAGGTGCAGTGAGTTGCAGCTAGGTGCAGTGAGTTGCAACTAGGTGCAGTGAGTTGTAGCTATTCCGTTTAAACTTCGTTCCTACGCTCGAAATGCGCAGTTGTTAAAAAATAATAGCGCCATCTGGTCACCGTTTCACCGTTTGGTTTTGTCGGATTGGATTTACAGAGCGGAATAACTGTCATTGAGAAGCATTTTCAAGCGGCATTTACCAATATTTTCCATTGCACCAAAATTGAAAAAGTTGAGAGCAGCATGATCCATCTTCGATATGGGATAGTCCACGCCAATGTGTTGCTCTAGACCGTTCAATATTGGTCCCACAACAGATGCTGCAAAGTCACCATATCCACGTGCAATTCGCTCCGGTCTCGCATAGATTTTCTGCGGTATCCGTGTGTTCGTCGCATTAACGTAATCGAAATCGGACACCAAAAATGCCAACAAATAGGTTTGAATACTGGGCGTTCGGAAAAATCTTGTAATTACGTAATCTCCATCGTCGGTTATCGATTCGACATCCATATTAGAAACGGCCGTGTAAGTGCGGCCGTGTTTAATAGAAGCTTGGATGGGAGCACGGATTCCGGGCTCGTCGTACGATGGCATCGCATGACGAGCGTCATCAATTTCAAATTGCGTTGTAGCATACCAAACGCTCACAAGGTCTGCGTTCACATAACTTGCCCGATAAAATCCTCCACCATCCGCCCGATGTTCGCCTCTATACTTAATTTCCAACACAACTTCATCATTCGGATTATAGACTCTGGGTAAAGTAATGACCAGAAACTCATAAACCGGTATTTGTACGTAAAGTAAAGCCTCTGCAATTATAGTTGTACCGTCAGCAGTAAACAAATTTATGACATCAATTGTCGTCTGGCGATAATGTAAGATGATTTCTTGTGATTCGTTCACGATACGAATATGAATCTTAACAACTCCAGAGAAATCGAACAATCCTTTATCGATGTCAGTTGTGATAACTAAATCGTAGTTCAGTGGAATGGAATTATTTGGAAGACGATAGGTGGTTGGCTCAAATCTTGGTGAAATCTCCAATGCTTTTTCTACGAATTTATACTTTGATTCCACAATTTCCACATCGCTGTTATGTAATTCACTCAACGGATTGCCGAGTGCACAAATTATCAACGACAAGATAGTCAATGCTACACCGAACCACATCTTAAGCCCGATAAGTACAACTGGATCGGTTGAAGCTGGTGCAACAATTTTTATTCAATATTTATCTTATCACAAATTGTTGTTGATTAACTCAACAAGTTGAATTGAGAAAGACTGGCTTTAAAGATTAATGGAATTGGTCAATTACAGACCTCTAAAACGTAATGGATTTGGTGATTCATGGCTTATCAAAATAAGGGTCCGTTTAAAAATAACGTTTCTACTTTCCATGGGCAATTTTTCCATAGATTGTGTCAGCGTCTCATCAGGTAATACTGCCCCAGTTTCAACCGTTTCGTCGATGACAAAACATTAAATTTGTATGGGAGAACATAGTTTATTGCGATTTATTCATTATTTATTTTTAATTAAGCGGACTAAATGAGTAATGACAGCAGTTCATTTAATTCTACTTTATAATTACTGACTTGGTTCGGTTGACACAAAATACGAACTGAATAATTCGCAAAAAACGAAGTTTCCCCATACAAATTTAACGTTTTGTAACCGACTTTTTTTAGCGCCATCTGGGCCATTCCAAATGTGTGTAATGTATGGAACGAAAATTTCTCCTGAGTCGTCCAAGAGTCCAAATGTTGTGTTCTATGAAAAAATTGTTCTTAACTGTAATATCTAATTTTCTGCTGAACGCTATTTCCTACGGTTAAGGTAGTATTTGCGTTACTTACATTACAGGCGTCACGGTTTGCATAGAATGGGCCATCTGCTGTTTTATGGTAAATTTCTTACTCTAAATCTATTACTCTATGTAGTTCATTTCTGCCCTAATTTGCATAAGAAACTTAGTGCGAAAGAGATAAAAAACTTTGTGTGGAATATTGTATAGATTTTCTTTTCTCTCTTTCGCACGAAGTTTCTTATGCAAATTACGGCAGATTTGGGTTAAGGGGATGATAATCACCTGATGCTGTGACGTAGCTACACCACTACATAAGAGAAGTTATATCTAAATGGGCTTGCTTGTGTTGAGCCATCTTCATGCGGCAAATGTATCATACACATACAACTTGTATGGAAAGTGAATATTTTATTTGATTGCTTGAAATATGCACTTGTTATTAAACGTACACATTGAAAGTTTAAACTCATTACTAACATTATTTACCATTTCTCTGATGTAAATGCGTCTTTTTATGGTCTTTATCCGCTTATCTGGCGTTGCTGAGGCCAGGTGATGACTTTGGTTGCGCACACCTAACAACTCTAAAAATAAATATTCAAAGAAATGAGAAGTTGGCATCATTGCAGGATTGGGATAGTAAATACCTACAATTCTCTCCCATACATCCCAAAAACATGCCACTTTCTATCTTTTGAAAGAAACTCACGCTGAATAAGCCTTATTTGAATGGCTCGTTCTCGAGTGCAATAACAAATTCTCTCCTTATCTTTATCACAGGCATTCGTCTTTTCGGCGGAAAAATGATGATAAAACTTACATCACTGTGCCAGATACAGAATTCGCATGTAAAATGAGAGTTTTGAAAGAGGAAAAATTCTCTCAGTTTTACATATATTATTGACCCATTATTAGCATTCGATCAATGTTTAGACCCATACGAAGAACGAAGTTCTTCGAAACAGGATCTATCATGCCCGCAGCGGTAGTGGAGGGCGTGACGCAGTCCCCACATCCCAAAAAGAACGTCCACAAACCCAAAAAACTCCATACGAAAACCTTTGGGACAAGGAGCCATATACAGGCGAACTTTTGAGTTTTTTCCCCTCGCCCCCCTCCCCCTCTAAATTATTTATCGGATGAAAATTGGCTGGTTTCTATGTTCTATCTATAAATAATTTTCGATCTCGAGAACTAGACAGCCGATCTTTCTGAAATTTTCAGGGAACGTCAGTCTCGGCCTCAAATGAAAAGTTTCATATGTCGCTTTTCCGGTCATAGCGGCGCCATCTTGGATTTTCGTTTATGCTTTTTCGGTTTTCGAATTTTAGCTCCGGAATGACACTACTTAGAGAGACGGTTTACCCTAGAAAGTTGTAGAGTTTCATCAGAAGAATTTTTTGGTATCATTAGAAAATATCTGCCAACTGTCAAAGTGACGCCATCTTGGAATTTTTGCTAAATTCTTTATAAGACAGTTGGTTTCTTCAGGAAAGTTATATGAATCAGTGGGAAGAATTGGTGACACGAAGTGTTTCGAAGGTAGCCGAAGGTGACATGAAGTGTTCCGAAGGTAGCCGAAGGTGACACAAAGTATTTCGAAGGTAACCGAAGGTGATACGAAGTGTTCCGATGGTAGCCGAAGGTGTTGGAGAAAAACTTTTCTTAAAAAAATTTTTTTCGGAGGAAATTTTTTCGAAGACAATTTTTTTTCGAAGACAATTTTTTTCTGAGAAAACTTTTTTTAGAAGACAATGTTTTTTCGGAGAATTTTTTTTTCTAAGAAAATTTTCCTTTCTGAGAACTTTTTTTTTCAAAAAATCATGCTCGGAGCGGTAGCGGAGAGCGTGACGCAGTCCCCACACCCAAAAAAAACGTCTACAAACCCAAAAACCTCCATACAAAAACCTCTGGTACAAGACACGATAGGCGAAGTTTTGAGTTTTTTTCCCTCGCCCCCTCCCCCTCCTAATTACTTTTTAAAAAAAACTACGTCGCAGCAGCTTTCAAACAAGCCCTCACTCATCAAAATCGGTTGAAAATTGGCTGAGATATCGCCAATCAAAGATGACCAATTCCTAAGGAAAAGTGGTCAAATTACCTTTGTAATTAATAACAATTTTATTCCTGTGTGGTGTGTCAACGATCTATCTATGTATCTATTTATCTTCTTTTTTTTTCTCGAGAACCGCCCGAGCGATTTCCTTAAAATTTTCAGGGAACGTCAGTCTCGGCCCCAAATGAAAAATTTCATATGCCGATTTTCCGGGAAAATTCTGGAAAAGCCGTGGAATGGGAAAAAGTGGTCAATTTTGAGGGTTTTTCGATAATGCTCGGAGTTTTCGAATTTTAGCTCCGGAGTGACAATAGCTAGAGAGTTGGTTTCTTCGGGAAAGTTATAGAGTTTGGTCAGGAGAATTTTTTGGGATCTTAAGAAAATGGCTGCCAACTGTCAAAGTGACGCCATCTTGAATTTTTTGCTATCTTCTAAATTAGAATAGCTAGACAGTTGGTTTCTTCGGGAAAGTTATAGAGATTGGTGAGGAGAATTTTTTTGATGAATAGAAAGTGGGTTTGCCGAGGCGCGGCAGTTGGTCAAAATCGAGGCGAACGTTTTCGCCAAGAAATTTTTTTCTTCGGAATCGATAGATACTGACTTGGGCATCATTTTGATGAATAGAAAGTGGGGTCGCCGAGACGCGGAAGTTGGTCAAAATCGAGGCGAAAGTTTTCGCCAAAAATTTTTTTTTCGCCGGAATCGATAGATATTGACTTCGGTGTCATTTTGATGAATAGAAAGTGGGGTCGCCGAGGTGCAGAAGTTGGTCAAAATCGGAGGTGTTCAAATGAAATGGTCAAGAAACCAAAACAAAACAAAAAACTTCTAAAACTACTGATATCACAACAAAAACCTCTTAAAAGGTAAAGTGTGACGCAGTCCGAAAGTCCGCTTCCAAAATTAATGATATCGCTTGAGGTGACGCTGTCGCTGATAATAAAAAGTTTGTTTGAATGGAATCTTGTGTTCAAAGTTTAAATTTCCTGAAAAAATTGCAGCGCTTTTTTTAAAACAAAATTACGTTGTGTTAAAAAAAAAATTGCGTCACAAATGCCGGACCCAACGACGAAATAATTTTTTCACATTGGTTAGGCGAAAATTTATATTTTCTCACCTCAAATGAGATGCGAAAATTGAATTTTGCATGGGTAGTTTGTAGCGGGATGAAAAGTAAATTTTCGCACCTCATTTGAGTTGAGAAAATAAAAGGTGGTGAGAAAATACATACCTAACATAAAGAATCATGGCCGATTTGTTTATATAATTTTTTTTTGCGATGAACAAAGTAAACAAAAAATAATTATTTTTCGACTCGACGGATATGAGCAAAACAAAATGCCAGCACATAGTTTAGGATCACAGGATTACTCTAAAGTAATTCATTAGCTAATCTGGCAAATATTTCTCATATAAGAGTTTGGAAAAATAACACAGTCGAATGTGTTTCTGAGTTACTTTCTATGTTTTCTGTGAAATTCGTCTTTTGTATGCTTAAATGTGCTAAGTTATCTACAATAATTGTAATAGTGATGAAAAGTGTGAATCTTTTTCGGGAGAAAATATGAACTTTCGCCTAACAAATGTGAAAAGTCTAATTCATAAC
>WJQU01003320.1:0-27046 GCA_029228625.1 Pseudolycoriella hygida
CAAGAGAAGGTTATCGATTCAATATAAATCAGATTTAGAAGTTAGGGGACTTTCTCTGGGCGAACAAACCATCTCCTTGGCGGGCGATAGGAGGGCATGGAGGACGATAGTTCACCAATCTGGGGTTCGCGACAGAAAGACCTCACACCGGAAGGTACTAACGGTCTATAAAGTTTGATGATGATGATGATGATGATGAGATGGAATCAGCAATAAAAAAAATCTCTGTCCGTCTCCACTTCTTTTTCAAACGGCTCAATCAATCAGCCTAATCTTTTTTCCCTGAAATGTATATGCCTCCTATGATTCCAGTTCGAAGATGAGCACAATCGGCCAAGTAGTTCCGGAGATATGGTCGAAGAAGTGGAGGTTGGACATGAAATTTTCGAGGGTCGATGAAACTTTTTCGCAAATATCTCAGCAAGTATAGCACGGAAATTCCTAACTTTGGTGTCAAATGAAAGCATTTGATGTCACAAAACTGGGAAATTTTTTTTGTGGGAATCGGATCAGGGGCCAATGGAATGGACGAAATAGAGTTTCTTGGCCATATACGAAAACAGTTTTTCGTCTATATTTCCTTAACTATGCAATATGGAGATTTACTATCAAAAGCAAAGTTGTAGAGAATTAAATTTTAGAGCACACGTATCTCAGGGTTTTGGGTAAAAATGCCTCAATCCTGGGATATGACCACTTCTAGAATTGGGAGGGATAATCCATATCTCTAGAACTATAATAGGTAGAAAGTTGCTTCCAAAGGCAAAGTTGTAGAGAATTAAATTTTATTGAACACGTGTTTCAGGGTTTTAGGGGAAAATGGCTTAGTCCTTGGATATAAGCTTTTCTAGACTTGAATGGTCTGAGACGTACTTCGGTAGGACCTTTGACATTACCTTGGATAATTTCTATGGATCTTTGAAATTCTTACAGTTAAAAAGAACAGAAAACGTTGGATTTGTTTGCTTATTTGTATATTTAGATACGTTCGAGTCTCTTTGAATGTGGCATTTTCTGTTTGCCACATGTATTCTGATACGTAGGGGTCTTTGGTTATGTTTCTCTTTAACTTTGCCTTGGGAAGCAACTTTCTAACCGAAATAGTTCTAGATATATGTGTCATACCTCTCAATTCTAGAGGAGGCGTTATCCCGAGATAGGGTCATCTTTCCCTAAAACCCTGAAACACGTGTCATCTAAAATTTTACTATTTGCCTTTGAAAGTAACTTTGTAACTCTCAAAGTTGCAGTTCCCGACCAATTATAGAAGTAGTCGTATCCCAGGATTGTGACATTTTCCCCTAAAACCCAAAACACGTGCTCTCTAAAATTTTTTATGAACAACTTTGTTTTCGAAAGCAATCCCCGGATTGTGCCATCTTTTTCTAAAACCTGGAGCTACGTGTCTTTAAAGTTGTAATCGGCTATAACTTTTCCTTTGACAGTAAATCTCCATATTGTATAGTTAAGCAAATATAGACGAAAAACCATCTGCTTTCGTATATGGCCAAAAAACTCAATTTCGTTCATTCCATTGGTCCCAATGCCCAGACCACCGAATCGATTTCCATAAAATTTTTTTCTCCAGTTCTGTGACATCAAATGCTTTCATATGACCAATTTCCGTGCAATACTTGCCGAGATATTTGCGAAAAAGTTTCACCGACCCTCGCAAATACTTGTTCGACCTCCACTTCTTCGACCATATCTTTGGAAATACTTGACTGATTTTGCTCACCTTCGAACTTGAATCATGGACATTTTAATCTTTCAAGGAAAAAAAGTTTAGGGTGATCGATTCAGCCGTTTGGAGGAAAAAGTGGAAACGGACGAACGGACGGACATTTTTTTATTGCTGTTTCGTCATTATTAGACGATGGTAAATATATTCGATCAACTCCGATCTCGATCTACCACATGTTACAACAAAGTTGTTTGCAGTAAACGTATAAGACCTTTGCATCTCGTACGGCGGGTCCAATAAGCTGCAATGATTTATATTAAATATTTCTACGCATTCAGATTTTATACGCAAAAAATTAACTTCTCGTACGAAAATACTACAAACGTATAGTCAAATTGGGGTGTGAAAGCTGAAAGAACAGAAAAACTACACCAACGTTCGACATTTGTGACGCATTTGTTAATCGAGAGTACAACTATTTTTATTAAAAGTTTTTTTGGGTCATATGAGTATGTTATACCGTCAATTTTTTTTTATTAAATAACTTTTTGTGCCTTTCGAAGCTTAAAGCGTCACCAGAGCCTTTTTTAGTTAAAAAATTTCACGAATTTTACGAAAATTGGGAAAAAATCTTAAATTTCTTGAATTTTTCCGAATATTCCTGAAACTATTTCACGAAAATAAGCCCTGAGCGTCATCCCAATCGATATCAGTTTTTTTGTAAGCAAGAAGAAGGATTTGCGTCACGTTTCCCTCTTGACGGGTTTTTTGTTGGGATAACAGTCGTTTCGGAAGTTTGCAGTTGTTATCAAAATTTGGGGAAAAAATTTTCTGTGACAAGATGTTACCTCCGCAAAAACCTTTCTAATAAGTAGAAGCTTTCTACGAAAATAATTTTCTCATGAAAAGGAGCTTAGGGGATTTTCTTTATTTGACACTAGCTCACTAACACACACTAACATATGATACTTCATCATCCGGTTTTATTCGGGAGGCATCATGCAGTTAAAATTACCTTCTTCTCAGGCCCGTGTCTGGGGGGACAAGGGGGACTAAGCGTCTTCAGAGCCCCCCGCAAAACTTAAATGTTGTGAATGTTTCGATGTAAAATGTAAATCTTGTTGTCTTGAGCGTTTCCAATCCCTAACATTTTCACCTGCGGCGCAATCATTCTATTCTTGACCCCCAAATAGAGAAAAATATCTCCTCAATTTTCTCTGCAACATAGCAAAAACATATGCAGGGGACCCGTACGTATCAGAATAGATGTGGCAAACAGAATAGATGTTGCAAAAAGATTCGAACGTATCAAAGTAAATGTTGCCTTAACTCTGAAGTGTATGAAATTGCGTCGACATTAAGTTCGATTGGAAATTGCCGAAAGGGCAATATTGAAAAACCCGTCCGAAGAAACGGTGTAAAAGTCTCTTCAAATATTCAAGCAACCGTCAAAATATGAAAAAAAAAACTTTTTTTCTGACATATTTTCAAAAAATGTTATTTTTGTACTACCGCCGATATTAGAACCGACCTAGAGCACTTAGGAAAGGACTCTGACCCATACTTCCATAGACAAAAAAGTTTGCCACTGACACCGATCTTCTATCACTTATAGTTCTCAAAATGTTAGAATTTTTCAAAAATATATTGTCTAGATAGATCCACGCTAACATTAGCCGCCTATTGGGAGGCATCATAGGACGGGTTGGCACAGTGGTTAGCGTACTGGCCTTCCACCAAAACGATCCGGGTTCAAATCCCGTGTCGGAAAAATTCTACATGGAATTTTTCCAACAAGTGTAGCGCATTAATAACGTCCTAAAGTTCACTCAAGCTTCAAAAGTTGGGTAGTTGTGGTGTGTTTGGTGCCCATAACGACGTACACACTGAATGAATCGTATGACGTAACCCATATACGACGAATTTGTGCACGAAATATCTAAGCCTACATTTAGGCGAGATAATAATCAAGCGCCTAACAATTCTTGAAGTAATTGCATAATAACAAAAGACGCTACATTCGCATTACTCTGAGACGTGGTTCGGAAGTCACGTTAAGCCGGTGGTCCAGACAACACTTGTTATTGGCTGTAAAAAGCTGTTAGTGGAGTCTCTAAAATACAAATACAAATCATGACATGCGTATCACCGAAGCCAAACAATTTTTTCTTTCGCACCGATCTTCTATCTCTTTTCGTTCTCAAGATGTTTGAATTTTGCGAAAATGTATTGTCTAGAGCCACCCTAACATTAGCGTACATATTGGCAGGCATTGTGACATGCACCACACCGAAACCAACAACTTTGCCTTTGACACCGATCTTCTATCTCTAATTGTTTTCAAAATATTTGAATTTTTCCAAATTCAATTGCCTAGATCGATTCACCCTAACATTAGCGGCCATCTTAGGCTCGGCCCGGGCCCACATTTTTTCTTGGATGCTCTTAAGGCTTTCATTACCTATCGAATAGAAAAAGAATCACGAAAATCGGGTGGAATTTACTTGATTTATGTATAAAAAACAAGTAGAGCCCTAGTGGGTTCGCTTCTTTAGGACTCTAGCTAGGTCCAGCGACCCAAAGTATAAAAAAAAATCCATTAATTGTTGGGCATTCCCAGACCTTTCGATTGTAAAAATTTTTTCGAAAATCGGAAAAGGTTTACTCGAGTTATGTACAAAAGATCAAAAACCACTTAAACGGACCTAGCTCGGCGGCCCTTGGGCAGACAGTGCCCAGATTCAATCTCATAAAAAGTTTTTGATTACCTTTCAGGGAAAAAGAAGTTTCTGAAAATCGGTTGAGTTTTACTCGAGTTATCGTGTTGACGGACGGATGGACATTTTTCATTGTTGATTCGTCATCTAAGGACCATGATCGATGCTCCCCTCCTACTCCCGCCTCGAAATTCGACTGGTTACAAACGTTGTGGTAAACACAATAGACCCCTTTTCGAAGCAATGCATTCTTCGTACGGGTCTAAATATCTCCGGATCTGACCAGTCTCTACGGAAAAAAAATTTAATCGTGTTGTGGACTTGTGTCACGGCCCCAGTTTTGGCCACAGTTTCCCTTTCCTGCATGTATCAAATGTATCATCAATATGGGTTTGGCTACGCGAATTTTGTCTGTTTATTTCTATATAATGTTTCCCAACAGCACAGACGATCCGTTGAGTGCCGAGCTTGCATGATTTCATCTGCAAATCCCATAGAAAACGATTTTTGTATGAGAACTTAATAAGCGTATTAATTTTAGCACAAAGATGTGCATGGAAGCCGCAAAAATTGCAAAGAAACCAATTCTTTTACTATATTTTCTGTACTTTTAATTACGGGCGGACCATGATTCCGTATTTCGAAGTAGTTTGCTAAACTCTAGTGAGCAACAAGTGTCCTAAATATCGACGTTCTATGTTACTCCCATGTACACAAATAAATAATTTTAGAAACATGATTGTTGTGCGCATGCAAAAGAAAAAGTGAACGAAGAGCTTTTCCTTGAAATTGGCATTTCACATTAGTTGGTAGACGTGACATCATTTCAATTAAATTTTCAGTTCGTTTACCGGTACATTTAAGTGTTAACGAAATGCCTCCTGTTGGTGGGTTTGTTGCATTGTGTGCTCAAGGTAGGATGCAAGAAGCACCGAAAGCAATTTATGGAAATTTTCACAAGGTTGACATAGCTCCAAATAGGGACATTATTAAAGGGAAATTGATGATTAATTTCAACTCGTATCGGATTTCTCACGGTGGGATCAAAATTCGTTTAGAAGGGTATCTAGAGATGGCGAGGATGCATAATCAAATAGACATTATGAAGCACTGCCCAGCAGAGACCATTATCTCAAGTAAGACAGTCAATCCATCAAAAATGTGTATTTCATTAACTTTTAACATTAAAAGGAGAAGATTTAGTTCGAGGACATACCCAACTGAATTTTACCTTAACGATACCTACTGGTCGATCTTATCCTGCAGCATTCGTGTCACCGAATGCCAGTATAACATACAGGATTGTTGCACTCATTCTACGAGACCACACATGGGAAGTCTTTGCTAAGAAACCGATCAATTTTAAAGGATACTACAACGTAGACCGCATGGAATTGCGTCCTTTCGTGGAGAAAAAAATATTTCAAATGAAAACGGGTGATGTGACCTCAACATTAACGGTTCCAAATACAGTGGCAGCGATGGGACGCCTGGAAGGATTCTTAGAATTAAACGGTTTGCTGGGAGGCCGAGCAAATGCGACATTAACGTTATTAAGAAAGGTCAACTATGACGGAAATGTCCAAACCGAAACTATTTTGTCACAAAGCAGACAAGCGGAGGTGGATCAAAGTAATGCATCATTCCAATGGACAGTTGTTATTCCCATGATGATGAAAAGCAGTTTTTCGAGAGAAAATATTTACATGTACTACGTTCGCTATTACCTCAAGGTATGCTCTTTGTACACGACTTTTAGTGGAGTTTGTCTTTTAAACTGATTTTCCTCGTACAGTACGAAGTGTTTCTGGAGCAAATGGGTGACGAAAAACCATATTCTCTCGTAGTTAATGGCATTGTAGAGGTAGAAGTCGGTACAACACGAGGCGATAATACAAGCGCATCGACAAATCATGGTGTACCTCAGCCTCAAAACAGTAGACGTAGTTCCGTCATGTCTTTAACGTCATTCATGTCCATGCTGTCCTTACCACCGGCGTACTCGCAATTGCAATCAAGATCTGCGTCAATGATGTCGTTAGAAACTCGTAAGTATACAAAGTTTCTGCATTAAGAAGTAATTCAGTTGGAATTTTTTGCAGTTCCTCCACGATATGATGAAGTGGAAAGACAATGAAGAAAGATCTCAACCAACGACTCACACTTTACTTGTTTATTGATGCTTTGAGGTTTTAAACCGCTGTTAAATCGCACGTGTCTTACGTTCTACGTTTAATTGTATTGAAGTTAATGTTTTTCCAGTATTTGAATAAAATTTTTTAACTTTCATTAACGGGTGCGAAATAAGTTTACAACTCAGTATGTTTAAGCGATGTTCTCTTCAAGTTACGTATTGAAAGTCAACAGAACATGCAAGCCTTTCAGTATCAAATCGATTTTAATTTAATAAAAAATACGTAATAGCATTTTCGGTGGAGAAAGTTGTCATAGGATGGAAGGCTACGGTTTCCAAACAATCTAGCTCCGAAGTTTAAAACTTCGAACTTCAAGATGAAATCTCGGGTGAAATCTGATAAATGCGGTAGTAAACGTATAGGACCTTTGTACTTCGTACGGGTCCAAACATATGAAGAGACCCGTACGTATCAGAACAGATGTGGCAAATAGAGTTGATGTTACGAAAAGACTCGAACGTATTTAAGTAAATATTGCCTTAACTCTTAAGTGTTTGAAATTAAGTGCACATTAAGTTGTATTGGGCAATATAGAGAAACCCGTCCGAAGAAACGGTGTAAAAGAACCCTCCCGAAAGCACAAAATTGATCTCCAAATAGACAAAAATGTTCGCCTCAATTTTCTTTACAACATAGCAAAACACAAATTTTTTTGCCTCTGACACATACTTCCATAGACAAAAATGTTTCCCTCAATCTGCTCTGCAATATGACAAAAAAATGTTGTTTGGTTAGGGCCGACCTTAGGGTCCTGGCTGAGTCCAAGGGCATCTTATCAAAAAACTTTCTTCCATAAAATGTGAGACATTCCTAGACCTCCTCCTAGGAAGAGATTTATACTCAAGTTACGTACTCGTCTTTAGTGCCCTAGCTGAGTCCAAGAAGGGCTCAAAATCACAAAAGTTTCTTCTACGAAGTGTCGGCCATGCCCAGATCTTTCAAACAAAAAAAGTTTATGACAATCGGAATAGATTTACTCGAGTTATGCACAAAAAACACGCATGGCCCTAGCATAGAATCGTTTTTAGTGACCTAGCTAAGTGCAAGGACTCAAATCTAAAAAACTTTCTTTCAAAAATTTATGAAAATCAGAAAATATTTACTCGAGTTATGAACAAAAGACCAAAAACCACTTAAACGACCCTAGCTCGGTGGTACTTGGGCCGACAGTGCCCAGATTCAATCCCAAAAAAGATTTTTTGATTACCTTTAAGGGAAATTTTTGTTTTGAAAATCGATTGAGTTTTACTCGAGTTATCGTGTTGACGGACGGACGGACATTTTTTTTATTGCTGATTCGTCATCTAAGGACCATGATCGATGCTCCCCCCCACTCCCGGGCCGAAAGTCGACTGGTTACAAACGTCGTGGTAAACGCAATAGACCCCCTTTCGAAGAACTTCGTTCTTCGTACGGGTCTAAAAATTGGTCACACTGGTGTTTCGCACTAATTAGAAGTACGCTGTAGCAGAAAAAGCAGAGCTTCAGCGGCGGGAACGCCCTGTTAAGTAGCGATAGCTAATTTATGTTTTCATTCTTCCTGTCCTGCCGTCCATCTGTGCACTACACCTTACTGCACCTCACTGCAACTAGCTGCCCCAAAGGAATCAGCTTCTTTGCCTTCACTCTATCGTTCTATCGTTACTTTCCCATACCCATTTCAATGGTTTATTAAGTAGCGATAGCCAGATTGACGTTATTTATACGGACTTCCAAAAAGCTTTTGATAGAGTGTCACACAGAGTTCTATTGCAAAAACTAGGAATTGTCGTAGTAGACCATGCTCTTTTGATTTGGCTTGTATCATACCTTAGTGGGTGATTTCAATATGTGTAGGTCATGGGTCATGTGTCTCCGACCTTTGAAGTCAAATCTGGTGTGCCTCAGGGCAGATAAAGATTTTGTATGCAGACGATCTTAAACTGCTTTGCAGAGTTGGATCGATCTCTGATGCTATCCGTCTTCAATCTGATATTGATGCTCTAGTGCTTTGGTGAAGGCGGAATCTGTCGGTCCTTTACCTGGGTAAATGCAAAGTAAAGTAATGTCTTTTTACAGGATCCGTGACCCGACTAATTTACAATATGAGGTTGATGGTGTGTTTTTGTATCGAGTTACTGAAATCCAATATCTCGGGGAGTGGTTGGATGAGAAGTTTTTTTGCGTCCAAGGCATACTCCATGCTGGAATTCGTGAAGCGAATATGCAGATAGATCACGGACATTCTTTGTCTTCTTCTTCTTTTTCAGCCCATTTGTATGCACTGCTGGATGTAGGACTCCCCTAACTCCTTAGAAATCTTACGATCTTTGTCTTTTTGTCTCTTTGTCTTTTGCTGCCAATTCGTTCCTGTCATTCTTTTAATGCTGTTCGTCGAACGTTCTGGTGGTCTGCCCATCGGTCTCGTTGTTCATCTGTCATTCTCGCAATGTGTCCTGCCCAATTCCATTTTAGCGTTCCAATGCGATCCATGACATCAACGATTTTTGTTTGTTTCCGAATCCATTCGTTTGTCATTTTGTCTCTGAGAGAGATTCCCAGCATGCTCCTTTCCATTGCTCTTTGCGCAACTTTCAGCTTGTTTTCCGATGCTTCCGTTAAAGTGAGAGTTTCGGCTCCATATGTAAGAACTGGGAGTACACACCAATCGAACACTTCATGTTTAAGGCTGTAGTTCATTTTGCTTTTGAATATCGATTTTAGTTTTCCAAAAGCTGCCCAACCCAGTCCGATCCTTCGTTTCACTCCCGCTGTTTGATTATTTATACCCAGTTGCAATTTATGTCCAAGGTATATATAACTCTCAACTCGTTCTACGACTTGATCACCAATTTTGATTACTCTGTCATCTTCAATGTTAGTCATGATTTTTGTTTTTGGCAGGTTCATCTTCAGACCAACTTTACTGGATTCTTCATGCAGTTCTTGTAACGGAACGGAGATGGCTCAAGACTTCCCCATTTATGTTAATTCCCATCTTGCTTCGGCCCAGTTTTTTGAAGACGCTTTCTAGAACTGATGTAAATAATTTTGGTGATATGGCGTCGCTTTGCATTACGCCTCGGCCAATCTTGAAGTTGTTTGCGCTGTCATGAAGCTTAACACATGACGTGGCGTTTTCATAAACGTATCGAATCATATTTGAATACCTCGAGTCAATTCTGTATTCATCCAATGATTCCACCGAGTCAATTGCTTTTTCAAAATCTATGAAGATCAACACAATGCCTATCTTATACTCGTCACACTTTTCTATCAGACTTCTCATGACTTGTAAGTGATTGTTCGTGCTCTGACAAGGACCGTACGGTCAGTGCGTTCCGTCTTTCTCCTTACTTGGAGCGCTGTAAGTCGCTGTGGCGTGTTGTTCGCGTCCGATTTTTTGCTCTGTCGTCTTACTGCCTCTGATTTGAGCTCAAAGATTCAATTGAAGATCCCTGTACGCCCGCTTAGGAGTAGAGAATTCTTTGTGATTCCTTTTCATCGAACTGACTATGGGCAACTTGATAGAATGCTCAGAATTTTCAACTTTTTTACTTGGATTTACGGTTCTCACTGCTTCACTCCTCGGTCAACTGGGGCTTTCTTCAGTCTTTGATGATACTTCTAATTGAGATGTACGGTGTTTTAGTTATCTGATCTCGTCCGACATTTTCTGATTAATCAGTTCCCGTATCATTAAATGTTTCTGATCAATTATTTCTTTTTTCTTATCGAATAAACGTTTTCATTGTGATTTGGAGAGTCTTTATAATGCAGTCAGGAAGCTCGGGTTCGAGCGGTTGACTTAAGAATAAAAAAGTAAATAAATAAATGACGTCACAAAAATGACGTCGTAAATATGACATCACAGAAATGACGACACAAAAATGAAGCCACAAATACGTCACAAAAATCAAATGACACATACTACGTCACAAAAATGACGTCAAAAAAGTAACCAAAAGCTATGACGTCATTGATATTGTTTCGTTTAATTCTTCAACAATACACTATCGCTCTCTTTATATACCCATCGTTTACCATCATTATCATTATCATCATTCATTTAAATTCACAAAATTCGACAAAACGCAAACGAATAATTAAACTATGAGAGTTTACAAGTTTTCATAAAAACTAATAAATAATCGACTGACAAAATTCAGTCGTATACTTATGTGCTATGATCATTATTTTAAAAATTTAATTTAAATTTGTTGACTTCACTTGAAGCTAAAACGGCGCTGATTTCGACCACGGTGGTAAAGAAGTATAACCTATGGAGAGTAGGGTATATCGATTTTCCACTTTTTTGTTTTTTTCTGTTCGGACCCCCCGGAATCGTTTTGTTATAGCAAAAAAGGAATTTTTCTAGAACATTGTTAGAACTTTTGAGTGGATTTTGTGATTGCCGATTTTCAGAAAAAATGCAGATTTACTCAAGTCTACATGTTTTCTCCACCAAAAATTGGGCCAAATACCTAATAATATTGCCTTCATGCATTCTTTGAGATTATTATGGGTTATTTATACGAAATTCAATTTTTTTATCCGAAAAAACTACGTTCCGTGAGCGGAAAACATTAGAATCGTTGGTATTCTGACATATTTCTTCCATTTCTTTGGGAGATACGGCTACCTTCGAATTTATCGATTTTCTAACGCGCTTGAAATACACTTGAAATAAGGCCATAAGTTCAAAAAATGGTTAGTCAGTTGTTTGGTATTGGACGACGACGAAATATGGATGTTGTTAAAAATAAGTTTATGGCCTTGGAGGGGAAAGATACCGACCTTGGGTTGAAAGTCAACGACGGAAAAACGGAATACATGATCATCCCACCTACGAATCGATATCAGGAACATAGCGTAACGATCGACACACACAAACACATTCAAAATGGTCAATAAATTCGTATATCTTGGATCGGAGCTGATATGAACACTACAACGGCATCGCGGACGAAATAAAGAGGCGAGTAACTTTGGGCACCCGGAGTTATTACAGCCTGCTGAATATTTTGAAGTCCAAGTAAGTAGATAGGTCGAAATTCAAAATGCGCACTTTATAAAATTGAGATCAGACCGGTAGTTACGTACGGTTCGGTGTCGTGGTGTTTGACGCAGAAAGATGAACAATCGCTCCATATTCACACATTCGAACGAAAGGTATTGCGTACAATATTTGGACCAGTGTTCGACCGAAAACTGAATCGATGGCGCAGACGATATAATCACGAGCTCAGAGAACCCGACATAGTCAGAACAACGAAAATAAACTGACTACGTTGGCTCGTTCATGTACAACGAATGGACATTCAAAAAAAAAAAAAATCTGAAATCCAAACCTGAGAGCAAAAGGAGTGCAAGTGCAGGGTGACCCAAATCCCGGTGGAGCGACGCTGCTTTTGCCAACTTAAGAACTGTGGGAGACATTAGCTGCGGATAGGCCCGGTTGAAGAAGCATGTTGGAGAAGGCCAAGACCCTTAATGGGTTGTAAGGGATGACTCCGAAAAAATCCGGGTGACTTTGAAGATGAATAACTTTTTTTCGTTTACTCGAAATTAGGTGAAATTTATAGGTTTTGGAGTGGGATATGTTGCAATGATGTCTTGTTAATATTGCTTCATAAAAGTTTTTACACACCGTGCGTATGACAAAACGTGTTGCCTAACTAAATTCTTTACTCCAACTAAGTTTCGAATGCTATGCATTCATCATCAGGGATCTTTTTCGACTCTTGTGTTGAGAAACAAATTCTCATAGTGTGTAGCATTTATTAGAGCCCAAGAAGGTTTTTAGCCGCGACTGGACAAAAAAGTGTTGGCGGAGGCTAAAATTAGCAACTCGAGATTCTACTGTGATAATGAAAAATATTCAAACTTAAAATAGTCAATAATTTTTCGACCAGATAGTGACGCCGAACACTTTTCGATCCAGGATGTAAACTCGCTTACAAAATGCATTATGTCTAATTTTCCTCGGTCGAAACAAATAGCCTCAATTTATTTTAATTTTAATCTCACGACGCATCAAATTAAAACACTCACTAATTTTAAATATCAAAACTCTTCTATATGACCAAAGCAAATGTTCAAATATTTTCCTTATTGAAATTAATAGCAACAATAAATAAAAAATTAATCTTAATTTTACCCCAATAAATCAAACATGGCTAATGTGCCGGAGAATCGAGGAAAGAATTCTATTTCGGTTGAATTTGAATGTGAAAAACCGTTAAGGATTTTTTTATGATCGCTATAAAAGTTCATACCGAAAACATGGGAGATTAAACAAATTAATGTAAGGTGGGCATTTAATATTGACTAAACGACCTTCATCTTCATATTATAACACTACACGCATGTAAAGGTTAGAGATTGATGAATTTATGAAGCAGGTAGATGATATAACAACATTAAAAATTACTAAATGTTATTCATTTAGTTTTAGAGAGTAAAACCATCATCGTCTTCGTTTTTATTTCAAACAAAAGCACTGGGTGTCACTTACTTTAAAAAGACACATTCTCTTCGCCGCTTTTTTCTACTGTGTTCTGTCGGTATAGTGACTTTTAAGAAAGCTTTAAGAAAATTCATCCCCTACTGTGTGGGCACTTTAAATCAAAGAAAGTCAGCTGATTTGATTTACTTGAGAGGATAATGTTCTCTCAGAAAATCCCATATTTAGTATAACGGGTTCGTAAATCGTTCTTAGCTCCCGCAGAATCTTTCTTGCTATGTAATAGAGTCGTCAAAAATATCGTGATTCCTTTAGAATTTCAACGTTTGAGTTATACTAGCTCCAGTGAATCTCTAGGACAATATTAAATTGCGCAAAATCCTAATTCTAGAATATTAGTAGCCTCTGGAAAATCGTAGCTCGTTGTTTCTCGAAGAATAGACTATTTTTGACATCTTTTTCTGACTTTATCTGAATAGAAACGTATACAGTTACGGGTTTTCAGTTTAGTAGAGCAGAAGACATTTAACATACAGAACAAAATTTGATTCTAGGACTTCATATAATTGGCTCCTCAATTAAGCTAGAGCACGAAAATATTTTTTATTCATTAAATGATGGGAGATGGCTTATTTATCCGTATTTGAGTTCAAAAAATTATTTTGGTTATTTGATTTAATTTTATAAAAGAAAAATTGTGATTTAAGGATTTGCTGTAACAGTGTAATCGCACATGATCGCACCGTGTCAGTTTATTGCGTTTATTGTCTGGAGAAATGTATGGAATTTATCGAATTTGGTTGGTACCTATGGTCATGCTGTAAGTGAATATTCGCGCGAATTATTTGAATGCGTAAAGCTGAAATTGAATGTAGAAACAAATATACATTTTCAAGATGTGTCGTAGAATAAAGTTTATCTTAAAATCACTCATTTTATCGAAATAAAATTAAAACTACCGATATATTTTCATGCTCCAGGTTAATTGGGAGATCTCAAAAACTTACATTTTTTTACTTTACGATGTACCAGGGAACATGCGTTTTCCACTACGTTTACCACTAGACGATTTGAGGGGAGGTAGAGGGAGCATCGATTATGGACCCGAGATGCCGAATCTGCAAAAAAAATTTTGTCCGTCTGTCTGTAAGCACGATAACTCGAGTAAATGTTAACCGATTTTCAAAAGGTATTACCAAAAGAGGGTTTGGGATTGTAGATGGGCATTTTTGAGCAAAGCGCCACTGAGCTGGGACCGCCTAAGTGGTTTTGAGTCTTTTGTACATAGCTCGAGAAAATCTCTTCTGATTTTCAAAAATATTTTTCATTCCTAGGACGGAAAACTGCTGCTTTCCGTCCTATTTTAAAACTAAAAAGCGTTTTCTGAACCCTCGGAATGAAAAATATTGTATGAAACTTGGAAAAATATGTTTTTGACTAGTGTGACATCTCTGCAAAATTAGCACGTAAATCGTTTTTCAAAGTTTTGAATGAAAGATATGGATCTCAGCAGAAAATCACAAAAATCAAATTAATGAGAATCTGTTGAGTGGTTCGGGCTGAAGAGGGTCCAGCTCACGCCACACGCCACACGACTCTACACGATATTTGATCATTTTTTGTGAATATTCTTTTATCGATGAGTTTTTTCTGCAGTATTGTAGAGAAAAAAGAGGCGAACCTCTCCTAAGTGCTCTAAGTCGGTTCTATGATCGGCCCTAGTACAAAAAAAAATGAGTGAATTAAGGGAAAGGAACGCCATTACAGTACCCAAAATCGTAGTAATTGACTTCATCAAGTTGTAACAGATGGAGAAGAAGTGATACGGACCTATAGCTGACGTTGAACGAAGCCAAAATGATGATACTTTCAAGGACAAATAAAAAAAAAAAAAACAAATCTGGAGTATCGGATCTTTGCTGGACCTGTTCCAACTCCAAAAAGTGAAGAATTTCGATGGAAGTTTACTACCGATTTATTCCTTTCCTATGCTCGATAAACTGCTATTGATTTTTCTTTGAACAGGAAAAAACCTGAGGTGATGGACGATTTTCAAGCTTCGGAAGATTTCTTGAAAGCCTCCCTTCGAATTTTTCTAGGAATCTCAAGGAATTTATGGGATCTCAGCGGAATTTTTGTCTAGAACCTTGGAACTAAGGTATTTTCGGAGTGAGTGAATGATAGTTCCATGCTTCGGAAAATCCTTGAGATTCCTCTAAGACTCCGGTCAAATTCTTCAAGGAGTCTTCCGAAGCATGGAACTATCATTCTCGTTTTTCGCTGTTCGAAGAAAAATCAATAGCAGTTTATCAAGCATCGGAAAGGAATACATCGGTAGTAAACTTCCATCGAAATTCTTCACTTTTTGGAAGTGGAACAGGTCCAGCAAAGATCCGATACTCCAGATTTGCTTTTTTGTATTTTTCCTTGAAAGTATCATCATTTTGGCTTCGTTTAACGTCTATTTTAGGTCCGTATCCCTTCTTCTCCACCTGTTGCAACTTTGTGAAGTCGAGTACTACGATTTTGGGTACCTATCATCTCACTGCAAATAAGGTTCTTTAACGTGTACGCACTCGGTACGTTGAGTATACGTTGTAGGTTCATTGCTATGTAGATGAAATTTAACATGCTAGGCAGTAATGAACCGACCTACGCAATGACCCATTATGGTCCAGTTCACCCAAATGAACTCTTCTAGGGTATAGCTCTCGTTTTTATAAAGAAAAAAAAACATTTCCAGACCGCGACTTAAACCCGGAAGATCCACTTTAGCGACTTATATGTTAATCATTATCCCACGGATTCCTGTAACAAACAACGATTAGAAATCAAACACTTAGTTGTAAGGGTTCCAAGGCTACTCGATTCAAAAAGTTCATAATGTGCGTGTATGTGTGTGATGTCATTCATTTTGTTTAGAACATAAACAAAATATAGTTATTTGGATCACAAAGGATGAATCATCAATCACCATATTGTTTACATCAGTTACTTTCGGCTCTCTTTTAAGAACCGAAAATACTTTTGGCCCTCTTTAGAGAACCGAAAATATTTTCGCATCACTTGGCTTACTGAGGTCTGCATTTTTTCATTTTCGGCTCCCATTTGGGAAGTGAAAATTACGATTTTCGTGGTACGAGTGATGAAATAGTTATTTACATCACAAAGACATGTCATTTTCGTGTGATGTATTGAGTTTTTCATGCTTGATAAGAGAACCGAAAGTACATTGAGAACCTCGTAAATTTTGCCCAAACGGATTTTGGTCATACATAATGCCAGTGTGTCGTGCGTGATCACAGGATTCCTGTAAAGTACTTAGTTTCTCAATCCGACTAATATATCCCGAGAAATAAGGCTTTCAAAACATGATGTGATCAATTTGTAAAATTTGTAGGTCGATATCGATTGAATAGTCATTTACATCACAAGGCCTACTCGTTTTCACGTGATGTATTGGGTTTTTCATGCTTATAAGAGTTTCTGTATAAAAATTAATAGACGTATTTGATGGAATGCACTCAACACAAAAAAAATGTAAAAAGAAACTAGGATTTGAACCGAAAATTCTGGAAAAAATGAGTTTATAACACGACAGCATTGCTCACTGAGGTACATAGACCGTTGATGTCTTGCGTTATTATCACATCGACAAAGAAATAACAAAATGAACGCAGCAAATTGTTCTACGATAGTTATTCGATATTTAGCCTACTCTAAGAACTCAAACAGTGTACGCTGTATTTCAGGAGTTTTTTTTTTTTGTTTTCAAAATGTTTAATGTTTAATTGTTTGTCTTAACGGCCGAGTGCTACCACGTTAAGGCATACACTTACGGAAATATATTTTTGCATCAAATAGAATTTTGTACTTCTGCGCAGCTTTTTAAGACTGCAAAAACTTGCGCAGAAGTAGAAAATTCTATTTGATGCAAAAATATATTTCCATAAGTGTAGTACAAGTGAGGTCATGTAAACAGTCTGTAACACAAGGACGATTACACAATCTCGCCTTCGGCTCGATTTTGCAAACTTCGCCCTTATGTTACCGGCTGTTTACATGACCTCACTTGTAATCTACTATTAACTAATGTTTGAATGAATGTTTATCTCAATCATAGCAAGCATGTCGTTTCGAATGCAACGAAAAAATTGCTTTGCATGAAGCGACACCCGGTCGATCAAACAAAGGTACACACTCGCATCTCTAAAATCTCTTCTAAAAAATAATAATACTCGCGCGCGCGACTTAATTCACATATGGAACAGAAGATGAGACTCTTTAATATTATGCGAGCGATTCGGTGCGATTTTATTTGAAAATTGAAAGTTTTAGAATCAGTTGCTAAAGATTACCTTACCGTCGCGGTCGTTAATTTGCGAAAAAGGTGTGTTTGGATTTTGGTGATATGACTTTAACGAAATATACGAAACGACGTGATGCAATTTATTAACAATTTAAAGTGAAAAAAAATCGATCAGAATTTTGAAATTGCCAATCGAACATTTTATTGAATTTTTGAATTAATTTATTTCTTTTTCTTTGTAACGGCTGTGCCATCAATGTTTTGTTTTAAGTGCTAAGTTTAACATATTACTATGAGGATTCTTCTTTTATTATCTGTGGTAAGTGCAGTTTTCTATTTTTTTTTATTTGTTAGAAGTCCTTGCGCAAAGCCGACCTTGTATAAATCAAACGTTGCGCTGAATATTTAATTCAAATTTTTAGCGTCTTATTTGGAGGAATATATTCGTATTGCCAAATATTGTGACCACAACGTAATCGTCGCTTAAGAGATTTCTTGATAGTTAAGTCAAAACCGAGAATAAAATATGTCTTTCTCTGAGAATCCTTCCAGGCATTTAAGGAAATTCTGGGCATTTCGGATAAGTCGAAAAAGTCCTTTACATTCAAAGAAAATTTGTAAATTGCAAAAAATTACGAATCCTTCAAATGTTTAGGAAAATCTTTTGCATTTTTAGGTAGTCCTTCAATATTTTAGAGAGTTTCCCGTATTTTTGGGGAACATTTTTAAATGGGGAATCGTATCTCCCTCTCGATCGATTTTTTTTCTTATGCAAGATCGTCTTCCGCATTCATCTATTCCGACACCTTTTTGGTCCTTGCATATGCCCGAGCCGACTAAGACCACTGAAGACAAAACTCCTAACTTATTTTAACATCAACGACATACATGAGGTATGATTAGAAGGATTATCTCATTGCTTTCAACGCCTAGCTTAGGCGTGTGCGTAGACCCAACCGCCGACAGAATTTTTCTGAAATATGACGTCCTCCGATCGTTCAAAATGTCGGAATGTGAATTACCGCCTACAACTTTTCGCTTATCTTCACGCTATACCGTGGCACCGGTGTGTGAAAGAAGATTTTATTATAATGCAAAGACCTGTCCCAACCTTGAATTCCGTCACATTCCCAATACCAGTACCATTTTGAAATCAAGAAAATTGAAACAAAAACTCAAAACATAACCAAAGACCCGTACGTATCAGAATAGATGTGGCAAACAGAATAGACGTGGCAAAGAGACTCGAACGTATTTAAATATACAATTAAGCAAATAATTAAACGTTTTCTGTTCGATTATAACTGTAAGAATTTCGAAGATCCATAGAAATTACCAAAGGTAATGTCAAGGCCCTACCGAAGTACATCTCAGACCATTCAAATCTAGAAAAGCTTATATACAAGAACTGGGCTATCTTCCAAAACCCTGACACACATTTTCTCTAAAATTTTATTCTCTACAACTTTGCCTTTGGAAGCAACTTTCTACCTCTTATAGTTCTGGAGATTCGGGTCATCCTGCCCAATTATGGAAGTGGCCATATACCACGAATGGGCCATATTTCCCCAAAACCCAGAGACATGTGTTCGCTTGAATTTAATTCTCTACAACTTTGCCTTTGACAGTAAATCTCCATATTGCATAGTTAAGGAAATATAGACGAAGAACTGTTTTCCCAATGCCCAGACCCCTGACTCGATTCCCACAAAAATTTGTCACGTCAAATGCTTTCATTTGACACCAAAATGAGGAATTTCCGTGCTATACTTGCTGAGATATTTGAACTTGAATCATGGGAGGCATGTACCTTTCAGGGGAAAAAGTTTAGGCTGATCGGTCTACCCCAGAACGTAGTAAACGTATAGGACCTTTGTACTTCGTACGGGTCCAATAAAAGTAATTGCGAACTGTCACATATTTCTGAAGTTGAAAGGACCGAATCGAATTAAATCTTAATGATTTTTCGATACCTTTTTAGACCCGTACGAAGAACGCAGTGCTTCGAAAAGGGTCTATTGCGTTTACCACGACGTTTGTAAGCATTCCAATTTCGACCCGGGAGTAGGGGGAAGCATCGATCACGGTCCTTAGATAACGAATCAACAATATGAAAAATGTCCGTTATTTCGTCCGTCAACGCGATAACTCGAGTAAAACTCAACCGATTTTCAGAAATTTTTTTCCCTGAAAGGTAATCGAAAAATCTTTTATGTGATACAATCTGGGCACTGTCGGCCCAAGGGCCGTCGAGCTAGGGCCGCTTAACTGATTTTTGGTCTTTTGTACATAACTCGAGCAAATCTTTTTCGATTTTCAAAAAATTCTTTAAGATCTAGGCATGGCCGACAATTTATGAAAGAAAGTTTTGCCTGTGCTTAGGGCTCAAGTGAGCCTCATGTCGGTCCTGAGGTCCGCCCTAGCCAAAAAAATTTTTTTGCTGTGTTGTAGAGCAAATTGAGGGTAACATTTTTTTCTATGGACGTATGTGTCTGAGGCCTCTACTTAGGATTCTAGGTCGGTACTAAGATCGGCCCTAGCCCCAAAAATGATTTTTTGCAATGTTGTAGAGAAAATTGACGAGAACATTTTTCTCTATTTGAAGGTCAATTTTGTGCTTTCGGAAAGGTTTTTTTTTACATCGTTTCTTCTGTAATTTCCAATACAATTTTATGTGGACGTAAGGCACATAGATACGTTCGGGTTTTTTCGTAACATCAACTCTGTTTGCCGCATCTATTCTGATACGTACGGGTCCCTTCATATGTTGCATTTTATTCCTTTCGAGAAACCCCCCATGAGTTATGTAAATCAATAACATCCAAAATTAAGAATATAAATCCCGATCATCATTTAAAGCTTTTTGAGTTTATATTTTACCTAAATGTAGCTCTTTAAGTCGCCGAAGTTATACCACAAAGTTACAAACAAATATTTATAGAGATAATGATCGTAAAATGACCCGGAATTGTTCCTTCTCAGAAAAAAATGTATTCACTTTTCGTTGTTGTTAACTTTGAGCAAAATTTAATCCAAGGCCAAATTTTGTATTTAAACGTTTTTGAGGACTAACTGAGGATGAGTACCAAAAGTTGTTCCAATCGAAGACCAGTGATTTCTTGATCATGAACACAGCTGGGACCCAGAATCTTCATCCTGCCAAGGTGCTCTACGCTCTCCGTAGATCAGTATTAGGTGATGTTGCAGTAACCAAGTCGGAGCTGGTTCCAAAATATTATATTAGGGAAGTTTGAATCTAGTATCCAGTACATTACGACGCAAAACTTTTTGATTTGGCACCAGGCTGCCCTCTATGTGACATTGAACAATGAAGAAGAAGGCAGCCTGGTGCCAAAAATTGAAGAATATCACTATGACGGCATTGACGAATGCTTCACAACGCACCAATTTTCATCTGGGCACCGGGCTGCCGCTGCCTTCTATATTTGAACGAGCATAGATCAAGAAGGCAGCCTGGTGTCAAGATAAAAATTGATGCGTTGAGAATCATTCGACAATGCCGTCAATGTGATTTGCTTTAATTTTTTGCGCCAGGCTGCCCACACGAACCATGATAAAGTATGCAGCCTGGTGTCAAATTGAAAATTATTCTTCCAAGGAGTACTTGCTATTGGCTTTAACACTGCCTTACATCATTTTTTGGTCCCAGGCTTCTTGCCGAAAATGCAGTCTTCCACTTGTTGCAACTTTTTGAAGGCTGCGTACTTCGGATTCAAGATCCAGTAGTTTCATGCACTAGAGGAAGGATCATTCTAGTGCATGAAAGAACTATAATTGATGAATGTTTTGGAGATTCTTAGTAAAACTGTAACAAAATGCGCCATCAATATGTGGAACTTCACCCTGTAAATTTGGATCAACAATTAAGCGGCATTGTAGACGCTGGAAGTATTAGATTACCACACAAATAGTCTTCTATTAACCGTCAAAAAATACAATGTGGTTCCCAATTCAGCCCGTTCCAAAACTGGCCAAAATATACGGTTAGGACAAATGAACACTTGGGCTGATCGAAAAATTTTGCGGTCTGCTCATCTCCATCAGTAGCCTGTCATATCTGAAATCTACGTTTGTTAGCCTACATATTCCCTATTACCCAAGTCCAACTCGCTTCTTAAGTGTTAAAAATGTGTGACCTTAAACGCCTGGAAGTTGTATTATTCTTTCCACAAATTCTTCATCTAATCAGACTGACAATATCAATCAGAGAAACTACCCGTTCAAGTTACCATCTTCTTTCTACCGACGTTTGACGACCTACATACCCTACACGTATCTTACTCCCGAATTCACCGCATACGACCTTACCAACTGCAATACAAATAAATATTTATCTGACATTAAGCATCTGTTTGAAATTTAGCCGATTTTTACTTAGCTTTCAAATAATAAATCTTACAAAAAATACTGGTTTCTTAATCCTTGCACTTCAATGAAATATTTTTTTTTCCTCTCTCAATTCATTTTCGCATTTACTTTATACGCTGCTGTTTCTTAATAGGTCCGATCGAGAAAATTTTTTCTGTCAACATTTATAACGATTCGTCATTGATTCGTTCATAACACACAAATAGTTCAGACTTCACCATATCGGTCATTTTGGGAGATGTAAATTAATCGAAAATAAAAACATTTGAAACGGGTAAATATAAACCGCAAGATATTTTTTTCCCATAATTCATGACGATAAAAAACCCACGATACCTCCAATTAGAGGTGTGTGCCGGTTCAGAAATGTCAGCAGTTACGAATCGCCACTTAGCGAAAGTCGGCGTACGTCAAATACTTTTTGTGACGTACGTCAAACTTTATTTCGACTGAGGGAGAGCACGTTTCTGTGCTAGTGCTTACACAGCTGGTGGCTATGTCGCATACTTTCCTAAAAGAGACGTGGTCACTGAAAAAAGTAACGGGACAAAATTTTTGTTTTAATCTATTAAAATTGTGTTGTGACACAGCCTATGGTCTGGAAAGTCAACCTCTTTGAGCTCGGCGGAGTTGTTCTCACTATTGATATATTTAGCAACGCGAACGCAATTGCTAGAATTGAAAAATATTAGCGACGCGACGCTAGTAGCGCCCGCTAATGTTAAACAAAATTGTAATATTTTTTGAAAAATTTAGAAGACCTACAGTGGACTAAATTACTAAAGGTCACACTCCTATCCTGAGCCAAGTAGATGGTTTCTTCGTCCAGAGAAAGTCCATAACTTCTAAATCTCTTTGGCCTACCCGTAGGTCGCACATCTTCTTTGGCAGCCTGTTACTACCCATCCTCTGAACGTGCCCGTACCATCTCAGACGACTAACCCTTGCCGCCTCTTCCACTGACGTAGCCCGTAAATTTTCCCTGATGTCGTCGTTCCTGATATGATTGTCCCACTGATCCTTCTGATTCACCTTTGCTATTCTCCTAAGAACACTCATATCAGATACATCCAGGCCGTGCACAAGGTAACCGTAGTCCCTCAACTTTCGCTACCATATAAAATTGTTGGCCTGGAGATTGAGCTCAGAGTAGCCAACTTTGTGCCGCTACTTAATTCCTTTTTATTGAACACATGCGACCTCAACTGACTGGCCACTGCGTTTCCCATTTTTCTCCTTTCTTCAAATTCCCTGACTAACTTCCCATCCTTTCAGAAAGTGCATCCTAAATATTTAAACTCCGAAACCTATTCCAACTGCTCCCAATTTACACTACAAGATACCTCTTTCCGAGATTTTGCTTAACCTTTGTTTTGCTTACACTTATCTTCATCCCATACTCCTCACGTGCGGCAATCAGGCAGTCAATCCCCTTCTGCAAATCATTGGCATTATCCGCTAAAAGAGTTAAGTTATCCGCTTAGGCCAGGATTTTCATGATTACTTCCCCCACTTCCACTTTCCCCTGCAAATTGACCTGCTTGATGATTTTGTCCATGAAAATTATGAACAGAAGAGGAGAGAGACAACAATCCTGACGAACGCCCTCATTAACCTCGGAAGCCTCACCAATTTAACGATCTATTCCTCCCGCAGCTTTGCTCCCTGAATAAATGCTTTTAATTGCCCCAATTAATTCCGTACTTGCAAACCAACTCGAAGAGCCTTTGCCTCGGTACCCTATCAAATGCCTTTTCTAGTTCGACGATGCACAAATATAGATCACTATCGCTCTCAAGGAGCTTTTCTATAGCTTTCCTGAGACAAAAGATTTGATCCTAACAACCTCTGAAACCTTTCTGAGCCTCGGCAAGAACCACTTCCACTATAACCCGATCTACTAGAACACTCCCATAAACCTTTCCTACCACGCTCAAACGCGAAGTCACCCTGTAGTTACTACAAACTTTACGGTTGCCCTTCTTAAAGGTCGGGGTAATAACACCGAAACTCCAGTCAGCAGGCGCGACTGAGGACTTCATGGCATAATTAAAAATCCTACCGAGCCCGCTATGCTCAAAAAATGATGTCCTAAATTCGCCTACACCTGCGGATATTTCTGTCTTCAGTTTACTTACCTTTTGTGATTTCCTCCTCACCCTTCGAGCTAGGACCTGCTTCCCTATCAGGTTCTAATATCGGATTAACAGAAGCAAATAGATCCTGAAAGTAGTCCCTCCAAGTCTCCAGGACTCCACCCTTATATGTAATTAACTGGCCATATTTTCCTAAAATGCCCTCTTTTTCACCACCACTCCTAATATCCTTAATCTTCGACCAGGATTTTTTACCCCTTCCTTGAACTGCATCTTCCAATTCCTCGTCGAACTTCCTCGACGCCCGGTCCTTGGCTTCCTTAACTAGAGCCTTAACGCCCTGCCAACACGCCCTGTACGCACTAAAATTTGTCCTTGTCAAAAACAAATTTTCCTTATACAAATTTCAATGAAAAGCTTAGAATAATTTTCCTTTTAGAAAATTCATTTCCTAGCGACGCTATGCCAACCTTGCCACTCGTAACATATGACTATTCCGAAATTTCTCATTCGTAATCTACCACCTTGAACAGCTGCAAACACAGTCTTGCAAGTGGCAGTGTGGAAATAAAATTTCTCATGTGAACCAACGTTAATTTAGTATGACAAAATTTCGTCGTTGAAATTGTGAAATATGTGTTGTTATATTGTGTTGTTACAGATGATGGAAATCAAGTTGATTCGGTTTTTATGGCTTTAGAGCTATAGGTTAGTGTCAAACAGTGAGTCTTTATATAGAACTTTAGTGATTTGGACAACTTGAAGATATTGTAAGAATCAAGTGTTATTTCAAATGAGTTACTACCGTTAAGATACTTTTCCTATTCATTCATATTCATTTATTTTTGTTCTTAGGCGGGCCCGTATCTAGGGGGGGGGGGCAAGGGGGGTCAGCCCCCCTGAGAGTCCTCAGAGCCCCCCTTGAGCGTCCTCAGAGCCCCCCCTGAGCGTCCTCAGAGCCCCCCCTGAGCGTCTGCAGAGTCCCCTGGCGAAACTGAAATGTTGCGAATTTTGCGGAAAAATATAAATCTTGACGTCATGATCGTTTTTAATACTTGAAATTTTCGCCTGCGGCGCAATCATTCTTTTCTTTTCCAATCTCAACTCAATGTTTCCATTACGTTATTGAAATAGATTTTCGGTTCTACATTGCAAGAAATAACCTTTGACACTATTAACGACAGCGGCGTGTTATCGGTCACATATACTGAGCTGTTAGAATTTTTGGTCACATATACTGAGCTGCTAGAATTTTTGCTATGAAATGGTAATCAGAACTGTATACTTTCAAAGAAAACCAAAATTTGCAATTAAATTTTGAAAAGTTTTCGCCTGCAGCGCATCTTTTAAATATAACATTCACCACCCACTAAAACTAAACTTTTTATTTTTCTTAAGAAAGAAACAGTACTCAAAAAAAATTTTCCCTGCAGCGTTATAATAGAAGCTGTATGCTAGCTGCTAACAAAACCTGCGGCAAAAATTTAGGAAATTTTCTTATAAATAGTGTGAGCGATTTCAGGAAAATATGGGAAGTGAAGGACAAATTCCATTGTCAAAACTTAGTGTAGCGTGTTTTTTAAAATCCGTTGCTGTATATATTTTAGGCGGAGGGGAACTTCTTACATTTAACTCACATTTTGTGAGCTAAACGAACCAAGAAGGAGATAACTTCATGTGAAAATAAGTAATGAGATTATTTTGGAAAAAGTGGAAACGCCATGAATAATACTAAATTTTTCAAAACCTTGTAAAAAATTTTTTTCGCTGCTCGCTCCGCTCGCGATTTCTGACGCCGATTCTGTTTCAAAAACGAAGCAGAGTCGTGTGTGCGTCCTAAAAAAGCTGGGAAATAAACAAAAGTTCTATGTGTGAGGCACGACAAAAATTTAGGGGGGGGGGGGGTGGCACCGGTTAAACACAAAACACCTTCTATTGGCGACCCTGTTTAACGAAAATCCTATATCAAAAATACGGCTGTATTAATGTTAAATGCACTGAATAAAGAGAATTTTCTCAAAATTTCATATAATTTTATCAATTCGGTGGGCAGCCGACCCTGGCTACGGGCCTGTTCTTAGGTAAGAGCCAATTAAACTGAAATTACCAAAAATGTGCGTACTTTGTGGGGAGGGGGTGGTTTGACAAAAGCGTGCGCTCCATATATGTATTTATATAAGAGGAGTGTAAAATTCGTCATTTCTAGAGCGAGCAATTCATGAATGGTCTCTAAGAAGTAACAGTATATGCAGTTTAATGTGCAGTGCGGAAAAAGATTCTTAAACAACTCAGATAAAAATTGACCCCACGAAATGTATATAAAGTGCCATAGGAAAATGTGCTGATCCCATTTAATGTTCTCCAGTTCCAGGACATTTAATGTATATTAAAAAGCGCCCTTACCGTTACATATTTTCTTTGGAACATGAAGTGCATTTAATGTACATTAAATGTGAATTACATGTACATCTAATGTACATTTAAAACACTTTGAATACACAACTAATGTACCTTTGATGTACTTTTTAGTGTGAATTACTAGCACATTTCATGTACATATAATGTTATGTAAGAAAAGAAAGGAAAATTTTACGACTTCTTTATTTCGGTTTTTCTTGTTCTGATGATCGCTACGTCCTCCATCTACATTTTTTTATGTCAAGCTCTCATTTTTGGTACATTAAATGTGATAGGAATAGTGTACACCACCTTATCAAGCACAATAAATGTGCGAAAAATGTACTTGTGATCTATTGCAATAATTTCGAGCTTTAATAGCACAAAAAATGTGCTTTTTATTTACATCGAAAAATGTACTACATCACAAGCACATTTTTGGTACATTAAATGTGATCGGAATAGTGTACACCTTATCAAGCACATTAAATGTGCGAAAAATGTACTTGTGAGCTAGTGCAATAATTTCGAGCTTTAATGGCACAAAAAATGGGCTTTTTATTTACATCGAAAAATGTACTACATCACAAGCACATTTTTGGTACATTAAATGTGATAGGAATAGTGTACACCTTTTCAAGCACATAAAATGTGCGAAAAATGTACTTGTGATTTAGTGCAATAATTTGGAGTTTTAATAGCACAAAAAATGTGCTTTTTATGTACATCGAAATAAGTACCACTTTACAGGCACATTTTTTATACATTTTATGTACATATTTCCAACAACATTGAATTACGCACATTTAATGTA